>JANHGB010052527.1:0-46024 GCA_026283785.1 Coracopsis vasa | reverse complement strand
TCTTCAAAGTACATGAACAACATGACCCAATTACAAATTTTTGGTCAACTACTTAGTTAATACAGATCTACCCCTCTCCCGGCTGTGTGTACTTGGGGCTATATGAAGCTATAGCAATTTCTGCATGTACTTATTTTGTATAACTCATGATAGATAAAAGCAAATAAATTAGCCCAGTTAACGATGATGCAGGGAAGCTGCTACTCAGGTATAAGCTTGCTGTGTAACTCTGTATAGCCCCCATGCAGGCTCTCCTGCCCACTGTGGCTTCCCTGCTCCTGCCTGACCTGGAGCTTCAAGCCTCTGTTGGGAAGGATGCTCATGTGCGTCAGCGCCTGTCCCCAAGCAGGAGCTGCCTCAGAGTTGCCAGCACTCATGGTGTAAATAAGAGATAGGTGTAAATAAGAGCTCATTTAGCAAGGCTGGAAACTTGGCTGCTTTAAGGGACTCTGCACACTAGGAGGGGAACTTCATTGAATCTGCACCAGCTTGCACCAGTCAAGTGCTGAAAATGCCCAATTCTGACTATTTTTATTGCTCTGCAATAAAACATGAAGAGGCCACAACGAAACATTCCATGTTCAGCCTTGAATCTCAGAACAAGCTCCCCCAAAAAGGCATCAGAGCAGGCTGAAATGGTTTCTAGCTGGTCTGGGGACCACAGCCTAAAGGAAGGGGTGACCCAAGACGGCTCCATCCTTAATACCTGTCTCCATAATGATTACCCAGGTTTGCTGCCTTGAGCTGCAGTGCTGGATGACGAGAGAGGGTTTTGAAGTGAAGGTCAGCACAGGAAGCCTCTCTTGGGGAAGGGACTTGGGGGTGACTGTCATGGTGGTAGCAAGAGGCTGGTCAGTGCTGTTGGGAAGCTGTTAGCACCCAGGATGGTTTGCTGGAAGAGACAATGCTCTACCTGGTCCCTCAAGAATATCCCCTGTGTGCTTTGAATCATAGCAAGGATGCTCCCACACCCTTCTGATTTACACCAGGAAAGCCTCGGGGAGGGCAGCAGGATGACTGGCACAAGACTATCCACACCAGCCTGTGGTGGTGTGAAATAGTTAGGAATGAGCCCAGTTTCCCATCACACTTGTGGAAAATCATCCCCTTGGCTGTACAGACCTCGGTGGAAGGAGAGAGGGCCAGCCCAGCTCCACCTTGGCTGGAGGCGGTCAGGAGCCACAGACAACAACAGGGAACGAGACGCTGTTCATGGTGCAACAGGCAGGCTACCTAGCAGACCAGCTATTTCAGCAAGGTGTTTTGCTGGCACAGCCATATTTAATGCTACAAGCAGCATGTTTCCATGAGCAGTGTTTAGAAAGATGCTCTTCAAAGAGTGCTTTCACCTCTGCTTCTCAGCTGAGAACCAGAATGCTGCTTCCCTCCCTGCTATGTGGGAGAGGTACCAAGTCACAGAGCGTTTAGCCCATGATTGGCATCTAAATAATCCATAGAGTTTGCTGCTGGACCCTGGACCCCTCCATGCCCTCCTGGGCAGCTTGTCCCCACTCCCCTGGTCATCCCATAGAGCACAGCAGCAGGACCCACAGCTGCAGGGCAGCAGGGGGACAAGAGGGTTTACTCCTGAGCCTTGCAGGCTCCTTTGGTCCTCAGGCCACCTCAATTTTAATTGCATCTGCAGATATTCCTGGGGAGGAGAGCAAGGTGCTTGCCTGCTTCAGGCAGCTGCTCCATCCCAATGCCTGCTTCCCCCAGCCCGGCTTCCGTTGCAGGCAGGAAAGCAAGCAGGGAAGCAGAGCAGCCAAAGTGCCTCAGCTGCTCAGCCATCACCCACACGTGGCAGCACACGAGCAGCTCTGTGAGCAGCCAGCATCAAGTCCTGACATATTTCAGGGGGGACAGATGCCCCCTCCAACATTCAAGGCATAGAGTGAGGAAACCATCCTCACATTGCCAGTCCCCCTGCCCACCTCAGCACGGGGGCTGCTCGTTTGGGCCAGGATTTGGAGGGGAGACTCCACATGCCAGGAGCAGGAGGCAATGACTGGGGTGTCATGTGGCTGCCTGCAAAGTTGGGAGAAACCAGGGTGACATGTGGAAAGATAGCACAAAGGAGACAGAAAAAGCCCTGCCTGCTGCTCCTGCCTTCCCTTGCCCACCCCGCTGCCCCAGCATCCCCAATCTGGTGATGTGAAAATCTCAGCTTCTGTTTATAATTAACAGGGCCCCAGCCTTGCGGGCTGAGTGAGAAGCTGAGAAAGCATAATCAAAGGGCACCCTTCAGGGTTTAAAAATAAGAGAGAGGGAAACAAAATTGAAATAATAGTACGTGATAAAGCCTGATGATTCATACGGCAAAGCCCCGTCCAGGATAACACAGGGCTGGTGTTTGCTCAGCAGGGATGAGCGGTTGGGCTCTGGTCCCCAGCTGGCCACCTCCCCAGAATAAAAATACCTCCCCTGGATGCACTGCATGATGGGGTCCTTATTTTTACTCAAACAGCTCTTGCTGCCCAGCAGGACACCTTGTCTCACCCCAGTTCTGCTGGACCTTGCAGCTTCCTGTCTCCCACTTTCCCCTGCAAATTCAGGCTCTGGCCTTGGGGCCAGAAGCTCCATCTTTACTCCTGCAGATACTGCACCCTGCTTTATGAGAGCAGAAAGATCTTGGCTTGAGATAAACACCAACTGCAATCAAAACATCACCATGATTAGCCCAGCCAGCCACTGGCAGGAGGCAAAGGAAAGCCTAACATCAGGCCCACGTAGCTCAACCCATACCTGAAGAGGCTCATTTTTTCCAGTTAGCCATGCTTATCATTTTATAGACCCAGCTAAAATGAGCTACATGTGCTCATGACAGGCATCCCCAAAGTGCAGGGCACAGAGGCAGGCCACCGTCCCCACCACATAGGCACTCCTTAGCAGCAAGCTTGGACCACCGGGCTGACGCACAGCTGAGAGAAAGCCAGAAATGCCTCAAACAGCCACTAGCCAGGATGTCATTTAACTTAAAGAGCGGCCACCACCCCTCGTCTCAGCCGGTGCTGCAGGCACCCAGTGCTACGCCTCACGGGCTCCCCACGGTGCTGTTGCAGGGCAGGGCTGTCCCGGAGGATTGCTGCGGGGTGAGAGAATGAAGAAGCCGGCCGGGCAGCAGCAGGATGGGGCGGCAGGAGCTCCCACGCACTGACGGGCCCCCGCCGATGCTCCCGTGGCCGCTGGCCCTCCTGGCCCTGAGCACGTGCTGCCGCTGGGGGGTGGCTGGCGGGGCAAGTGGCACGGTGCCCCAGCAGCATGCTGCCCCGGCGACCCCTTCCTCCTCGTCGTCATCCTCCTCTTCCTCCGGCCGAGCACCCCTCGACTGGCTCCTCACCGACCGGGGACCCTTCTACCGAGCCCAGGATTACGTGGATTTCATGGAGCGCTACCGGCAGGGTTTCACCACCAGGTACAGGATCTACAGGTGAGAAGCCATGGGCTCCCCAGGCGAGAGCTGTGGTGTGGGAGGGCTGTGGTGGGTGCAGCAGAGTGGAGACACACCTGCTTTAATCCACACAAGTGCTGATTAATCCCTGTGTATGGGAGGAAGCTGCCCATCAGGAGAGTCAGCAGATGTTGCTTTCCCAGGGAATATAACAGCAGTCCTGCAAGATGCTCATGGCATGGCTGGGATTTGCTCCAGGCAGGATTTGGCCAAACTGGGAGTGATTTGGTGCACAGGTTGAGATGGGATCAACCCTTGTGGTGAGAGGCAAGGAGGGATGCTCCTTTGTACTTTTGCATGCACACATTTCTGCGCTAAATTAGTAAGCCTGCCAGCCATTTGGGGCTGGGATGTTGTTGAGGCTCATAAAAAGTCACCCTGACTGACTCCCTGGCATGTTCCCAGTGCTGTCATCCCATAGACTGTGGCAGTGGGGTGCTACATGCATGGGGGCCAATGCTGGGGGTGGGGGGGAGGGGGTCTTGCCAGTAGAGAACCAGGTTCAGCAACAGCAAGGTCCACTGGCTCCAGTAAAGGGCCACCCCATGACAGCCAGCATGGGAAACACACTCCACCACTTCCGGGTGATAATTGTCACCTTCTGCTAATGAGCCCTCTTCCCTTCCTCTGCTCACTGGTGCCCATCCCTGCGGGTTTCCAGCAGCGGAACAGATCCCAGCCGCTCCCTCCCAGGGGAGCTGACGCAAATGCCAGGACGCCAGCCTTGTTATGCAGCCCAGCACCCCCAGAGAGCTCCTCTCCCCTCCTTGCCACTTTCCTACGCACAGACACTACCATGCCGAGGGACCCACATCCTCCAGGGATGCTGCCAGTGATGGCGGTGGGATGGGAAAAAGCAGCCGGAAGGACAGCAGCTGGCTTGCACCTCTTCTGAGCAAAGAACCAGCTAGCAGCCTTCAGGGTTTGCTTTGCCTATGGGATGGGGGGGAACTGGTGCAAGACTCCTGGCCACCCAGTACCTTGTGCCCCAGCACCCAGGAAGTGTGCATGCAAGGGGAAGAACAGGATCCTGCCTCCGCTCCACTCCTGGCCCTAACATCCTTCTTTGTAGGCCCAAAAACCATGATGCAAGACAACCCAGCACCCACCAAGCCTCTCCCATTGCAGCCATCCACTCCTCCCTCTCCCCCCCTTTCCCAACCAGCCCTTAATTAAACTGTCTGAAGCCAACGCCTGGTTTTAATTAGAGCAAAATGCCACAGATTAGACTGAAATCAGTCTCTGATTGTTTATGGGCTGTTGGTTGTTCCACGCAGTGGCAGGCTGGCAGCTCCCCAGTGGGGCTGGGTGATGCCGGAGGCCCAGAGGGGCACATTCACAGCATCTGGGGCTACGAGGGGACCCACCACATCCCAGTGCCTCCAGCTTGCTACAGAATGGTGCTAAGACTTACAACTATGGAAGTCCCAGATGTCAGATTTTCACCCAGACCCATTGCCATGGGGAGGGAGGATGGACAACCCCAGGCAGCCCAGCAGGCTGGAAAAGGCTCTGGCCCTGCCCAGGGCTGTGATTAATGCCTGCCAGAGGCGCCTAATTAATCAGTATTAGGTATCTCCGCTGCTTGTAGTTCATTATCTCCATCGATGGCTTAGGGAGCGATGTTGCTTTTGTACTGGCGGGATCTATAGCTGGTGAGCCCAACAGGTCCTTTACCTCTGCTGCAGCAATGGGGAGGTTGGGGTGGTCCCCCCTGCCCCAAGTTGGAAGCTGTGAACAGTGGAGGGGACAGTGTGCATGTGGCACAGCTGGACCTGCTTCGAACCCTCTCTCCACTGCCATATTCATCCCACAGAGAGTTTGCTCGTTGGAAGGTGAATAATTTGGCTTTGGAGAGGAAAGACTTCTTCAGCCTGCCGCTTCCGCTGGCCCCCGAATTCATCCGCAACATCCGCCTGCTGGGACGCCGACCCAGCGCCCAGCAGATCACCGACAGCCTCATCAGAAAGTATGGGACACACTTCCTGCTCTCTGCCACGCTGGGAGGTGAGTGCTGGTGGGTGCTTGCTGCCTGCTCGCTTCCCTTGCACAAGGCAGCATCCACATGAGAGAGGGTGGGAAAACAAGCACTATAGGAGGAATATGGCCAAGGAAGGGAATGGTGGAGGCAGCAGCCCCCAAAGCACCGCATGTCCTCCCCAGGAGAGGAGTCCCTGACCATTTTTGTGGACAAGCGCAAGCTGAGCCGCAGGGCAGAGCCCACCGGGGTGGCCGGGAACAGCTCGGGGGTCTCACTGGAGACCCTGCACCAGCTGGCAGCGTCCTACTTCATTGACCGGGAGAGCACACTGCGCCGGCTCCACCACATCCAGATCGCCACCGCCGCCATCAAGGTAAGCGCGGGTGCAAGGGAGAGCGCAGCGCAGGGAGGCAGCGGCACCGGGTCTCAACAGCGGCCCCTGCAGCAGCACCTCACCAGGCAGAGGGGGAGAGCAGGCAGAGTTAGCACATTTGTGTTATTGATGGGAAATTGGGCACGCTAATGAAGGCGCATTTTTCAGAGGGCTGCAGGCAGGGCTGCCACCTGTCAGCAAGCCAATTAGCAGGCAATTAATCCTCCTCTCCAGGCTTGCTCTGAGGAGTGGGGCATGGCAAGTCCACCAGGGGTTATCTGCAGCGCTTCCGGTGGGGTGGCACATGCTCTGGATCCTCTCCCATGTCCCTGACCACTCGTGGGTCTCCCCTTAGGTGACTGAAACACGGACAGGGCCACTTGGCTGTAGCAACTACGACAACCTGGACTCGGTGAGCTCCGTCCTGGTGCAGAGCCCTGAGAACAAAGTGCAGCTCCAAGGTAGGGCTGGGCTGGTGGGGACTGGGTGATGGACAAGTGCCACTCTGGGATGGTTGTGGGCGCACAGGGGGCCGCAGGGGAGGATGTTGGCTCAAGAGCCTGCTTTTAATTTAGGAGCTGGGGAGGAGAGGGGATGAAAATAATCAAAGCTGTGTAGGATGAGGTTGTTGCTCGTCTGCCAAGAGGAGCCAAGATCGATGCACAGCCCAGACAAGCGGCTCCACAGCAAATTGATATGATAATCATGTAAGGGTGGGAGCCTGGGGAGCGGGAAGGCTCACTCCCTCCTTGCCCAGACAATGATTTTGTGGGGCTCCACAACATGTGCCCTGATGCTCTTGGGGCTCTTCCTGCTCGCAGGGCTACAGACGGTGCTCCCTTCTTACCTGCGGGAGAGGTTTGTGGCGGCCGCCCTCAGCTACATCGCCTGCAGCTCGGCTGGGGAGCTGATGTGCCACCAGAGCGACTGCCGCTGCCAGTGCCAGCCTGCATTCCCCCGCTGCAACTGCCCCGAGGCCGACATCCAGGCGCTGGAGAGCAGCTTGGCCCAGCTCCGGAGAGCCTGGGAGAGCCACCACAGCCAGTTCGAGGAGTCAGGTGAGGCTGAGGACACCCCACAAAGCATCTCCTTCCCTACAATTCCTCCTTTGGGAGCAGCCCAAGCTGGGTGATGGGGCTCCAGGGAAGGATCCAGAGTGGTTGTCACACTGTGAAGACCCGAGTTTGGGTGGAGGGGGGCTGCCTCCAGCTCTACCTTTGCCACTTGCTCCCATGGGTCTGCTGACACCATCTCTCTTCCTGTGCAGAGGAGTTTCAGGCCCTGGTGAAGAGGCTCCCTGGGGACCGTTTCCTGAACAGGACGGCCATCTCCCACTTCTGGGCCATGGACCTGGACGTTCAGCATCGGTACCAGCAGCTGGGCACCAGCCTGAAACTGCTCTCTAGGAAAACCCACCGGCTCATCCGACGGCTCTTCAACCTCAGCAAACGCTGCCACCGGCAACCTCGCTTCAAGCTGCCCAAGGAGAGGTAGGGTACCACAGCATCCCTATCCCGCACTGGGGACACTGCTCAGAGCACTGAGGGAGGCTCACACCCAGAGCCCACCTACCTATGGCTGGGGCTGTAAGAGGCCCTGCCCTGCTGGAGGGATGTCTGGGGGTGAGCAGGCAGCAGGGGCAGCCGTGCCACCCTGGGATGTGATCCTGAGAGGCTGAGTCTAAGCCTAGAGGTGGAAAATGGGGCTTTATTCATGGAGTGCCATAGGCAGTGCAGAAAAGTGAACACAAGATGGGCAGCTCTTCCATCCCTAGGGAAGTTCCTTCAATCATGCCCCAAAAGATGCCATGTAAGCATCTCTCCTCCTGTGTCTCCTCCATCAGGTCCCTCCCTTACTGGTGGAGCCGTGCACAGTCTCTCCTGTACTGCAGCGAGACCCCTGTGCCTGGGACCTTCCTGGAGGAAAGCCACAGCTGCACATGTCCCTCCGAGCAGCCGTCCTGCCAGGGGTCCATACCGTGTGCCTTGGGCGAGGGGCCAGCCTGTGCCAGCTGCGCCGAGGACAACAGCACCCGCTGCGGGACCTGCAACCACGGCTACGTGCTCACCCAGGGCTTCTGCCGCCCCCAAGTGGCCGACTCACTGGAGCACTACCTGGGGCTGGAAACGGACCTGCAGGACTTGGAGCTCAAGTACCTCCTGCAGAAACGGGACAGCCGCATCGAGGTGCACTCCATCTTCATCAGCAATGATATGCGCCTGGGGAGCTGGTTCGACCCCTCCTGGAGGAAACGCATGCTCTTGACCCTGAAGAGCAACAAGTACAAGCCCGGGCTGGTTCACGTGATGTTGGCCCTCTCCCTGCAGATCTGCCTCACCAAGAATAGCACACTGGAGCCTGTCATGGCCATCTATGTCAATCCCTTCGGGGGAAGCCACTCAGAGAGCTGGTTCATGCCTGTCAATGAAGGCAGCTTCCCAGACTGGGAAAGGACTAATGTAGATGCCTCTGCCCAATGCCAAAACTGGACAATCACTCTGGGCAATAAGTGGAAGACCTTCTTTGAAACGGTCCATGTCTACTTGCGGAGCCGCATCAAGTCTCTGGACGACAGCTCCAACGAGACAATCTACTATGAACCCTTGGAGATGGCAGATCCCTCCAAGAACCTGGGGTACATGAAGATCAACAGCTTGCAAGTCTTTGGCTACAGCCTGCCCTTTGAGCCAGATGCTATTCGTGACCTGATACTTCAGCTGGACTACCCCTATACACAGGGCTCCCAGGACTCAGCCATGCTTCAGCTGTTGGAGATCAGGGACCGGGTAAACAGGTTGTCACCCCCTGGCAAAACCCGGCTTGACCTCTTCACTTGCTTGCTCCGGCACAGGCTCAAGTTGGCCAACAATGAGGTGGCAAGGATCCAGTCCTCTTTGAGGGCCTTCAACACCAAGCTGCCCAACGCGCTAGAGCAGGAGACGGGCAAGCTGTGCAGCTAACAGCCAGGGCTGCTCCGATCTCAGAGCAAGGGGGCTGGGGAAAGGACTCCTGGGAGGAGGAAAGGAATAACCACCCTAAAAAATTAAGTCAAGGCCTTACCTTAGTGCCAACCGCATGCTTCCATGGTACATCCAGCGACTGGCCAAAGAGACACAGGGCTTGAGCGGACGGAGGACACCAGCAGGAACATGGAGGAGGGATGGCTCACACAGCGCAGACTGGCTCCAAGCACGGGGACGATGCCAGCACAGCCACTCAGTTGGTGGCTGAGGGGACACGCCAATGGCCAGGAGGGATGTGCCAGAGGCAGCTGCTGGTCCAGCTGGAGCAGATGCCCAACCTGCCATGAGGATCCTCCAGCAGTGGCTCCTCAGCACCCCAACTTTTATAGTCTTTTTAAGAGAGGTTTATATGGCGCCTTCGCTTTTGCATCCCCTGTGGTCCTTCCTGCAGCCGTGCACATGGGCACAGGGGGACACTGCACTGTAGGCCCCTGAGACCCAGCAGATCTCCACTGGGGCCTCTTGTGCCTGCTGCAGTACTGAGGCATCATCACCCCTCGCATGGGAAGGACCTGGCACCTGCCCCGGGGACACTGCAGTCACTGACACTGGCAGAGACCTCTGGGCCACAATTCCTTACGTGAAAGAGAAACCTAAAACAAAAGAAAGAAAGAAAAGAAAACAAAGTTTTATTTATGTATTTATTTATTTGTTTTGTTTGGGAGGGATTTTTTTAAGCCTGTTTATTTGGGGAGTGTCATTTCTTGTCAGTGGCTCCAGCCAAGAGACATATTAGTAAAATGTATCTGTTTAATATATTTTTTAAATAATGCCTTTTTTGAGCAAAAGAGCAACCAAAACCAACGGAGATTAAAGAAAAAAACCCAAACAGTTACTGTCATCTCTGGACCTGGCTTTTCCCTCGCTGTGTGGATCCCTTTCTCCTTCCCAGTGCTGCTGCCACCGTGCTCGGTGCCTGACCAGAATATCAAGCAGCGGCACTGCCTGGCTGTCAGATGGAAACGCTGGGTATCCAGACAAGTGGAGCTCACTGCTCCGGCAGCTGCCCCACTTTCTTGGCTGAGGACAGTGCAGAGAGAGGAAGGAGCTGATCCTCCAGCCTACAGCATCCCCAAAGCACGGGGTGCAGGCAGGGTACAGGGAAAAGAAGAGGTGGGGAAAAGTGTATCAGTGTGCAGATGGGAGTCTGCTTCCTAATCCTCCCCAGCTGGCAAAACTTGTTTGCTTGGATGCTGCAGAAGTGGCGGTAGCCTGAACTCATCCATCCTGCTTCTGTCACCAGCCTGTTACGCCTCTTTTCCATCCTCAGACTGGACAGATAAAGAGACAAGCAGGAGGAAAATAACACCAGGAGAGATCAAGAGATAGGCAAGAGGAAAATAAAATGGGGGTAGATAAACTACGCTTGCTATTTATATTCCCTGTCTAATCTATCAATCCATCAGGCTGGCTATTGTGGTTATAGCATCCCTCAGTCTGTCACCTGGACTTCTCCATACATCTGTCTTCCTTTGCTCACATCTCCTCCCTTGTCTCCCACTCCTAAAGAGGAAAAAAACAGGCAATTAAACACACGAGGAGGAAACGAGAAGTCAAAGCCATCATCTCAGCTCCCCGGGGGGAGCCAGCAGACATCTGCCCAGGGATGGGGAGGGTATAGGCGGGAGGGCTGCTAGTGCTGTGTGCTCCTGCTGCCGGGAGGCTTCCCAGCTAGAAAGATCATTTTGGCTTTTGCTACACATCTTTCTGGGCCATCACATCACTTCTCCCCATCATCATGTGGGCCATGCATCGGGCTAACATGCCTCTGCTCTATCGTCTGTCTCCTCCAGCCAAAGCATTTCTTGCCATGCTTTTCAGCATGCTTAACCAGTCATACACCCTAAAGTCACCTGGACATGAATGCAAGAGCCCTTGGGATGTCTGGCAGCATCTCAAGGAGCCGCTGACCAAGACATGATGGAGCAGCTTTCACACAATGGAGAACTGACCCCAGGCTTCTCCACCATGGTGCTGGCTCCAGAGGCAGCAGGTGATGCCCTGAGAGTGTGTGGGGACAGAGGTAGATGAAGGCTGTTTACTTTTAATTTAATGCAATATAAGGCAGGGGCAGGCAGGCAGCTGTTGGGATGTGCCATGAACTCTGTATGCTCAGCAGTTGCCCCACAGGGTTGGGAGGCAGAGCAGCTCTGCAGCCTCCCCTTCCTGCAGTCTCCCAGCATGATTTCATCATGCATTGCCCAGAAGCACTGGGTTTGGCACTTGGTTTAGATTCCCATCAGGAATGAGGCTGTGTATGGCATTCTCAGCCCAGCAGCTAGCACAGCACCTTCTCAGCAAAGCACCCACTGGGCAATGCAAGGGCCAGCAGATGAAGAGGGACAGCAGTGCCAAACACATCCCTGGCCACTGGCCCCCATGCTGTGAGGATGGACCACCTCTCTAACTGAGTGGAGGAAAGGATGGGATGGTTCCCTGGATTCTGCTGATAAATTGCTGTATTCTGGTAGAACCACTTCCACTTTTTTTCAGGGTATGCGGGTGAATCAAAGGAAGAGGAGCAGCAGCACTGTGCCCTCCAGCCCCCTGCAAGGGGACTCCCAGGCTGCATGTTAATCCCGGGTGGAAGCAGCTGGGTCCTCCCATCCCTGTTCAGCAATTAAGGCACTCAATGGAGGTGATTAAGAAGACGAGGTTAATAACTAGAGGTCAGCATTTGACTACCTTGCAGCACATTCCCCTGCAAAGAACAGTGCCAACACCAGCAGGGCTGGCTGGAGAGTCACTGCCACATGGCACTAACAGGATCTGGCCTCTGGGTGCAAAAAGCCAGCATGCCACCTTGAATTCAGTGTCAAACCCATTCGGTCTTAAAAACTGGTGTGTTTGTGGTTATCCTTACCTGGAATCTGGTTTGCAAGCCCCTGCATTTACACAATATTCTCTGCAGCATGAACGCCAGAAAGCTGCTTCTTAAATAACAAGCTGAGCTCCTCACTCGCTTGATTGCAGGCACTCCAGTCCCCTCCAGACACGTTTGTTTAGCAGCTCTGCCAGGGAAAAGGAGGCTGGGGAAAGGTCGGGCTGTTTCACTCCCAGCCCTGGCAGCATGACTGGATTATCCACAGTGCTCTCCTCCAGCATCCCTACTTGTGGCTTCCAGGTATGGGTTGGTCCCACCTCCATCTCCCAGCCCCAAGACAGACAATGTTAGGCTGTGATTGGCTACACCTGAATCAAAACACCTCACGGTTCCAGCTATCCAACCTACACTGGTTTTACCCCCCAGGTGCTTTTACCCCTTTTCCACAGCACCTGCTGATCCTCCAGCCCTGCTTGTCATGAGGTGCTGCCTCTGGCCTCATGGCTGAGAGCATCTCTGCATCAGGCTGTGCCTCAGTAACAGGGACAGTTTTACCAGGATGGAGAGAGGCTGAGGGGCCAAGTCTGCATCCCTGCTCCAGCCCACCTCAGTTACCCTCCTCATAGCTCCCAGCTGATGCTGTCAGCCTGAGAGGAGAGCATGGGACACGCAGGGGGTGAAACATCCCCAGGGAAGGGTGGAGGGCTGGGGAGGCTCCAGGTAACACACTTTGCTGGCAGATATTCTTTTTCTTTGCATGCAAGCAGCACACTGGTGCAGATTTTGCTTGAAATTCATCCCTACAGTCCCTGCCCTCCTGGTCCGGGCTGCAGGAAGGGCAAGCAGTGGAAATCAGATGATTTGCTTGGCGGGAGGCTTCACGCCAAGCATTCATTTTGCTGAGGGCTCCTCCAGCTTCGTCAGCCACACATAACCACCAGGCAGCTGCCAACAGAGCTGTTTTGCTGTTTGACAGCATTTCTGGGGGAGGCAGGCGATAGCAAGCTGCCTGCGGACCTCTCCGCCCCGGCACGGCGCTGCTCCGGCTTCTTCCATGTAACACGGTTTGTCCGCAGGTCCTAGAAATGCCCCTGGCCACACATGGGATCACCACTTACTCTCCCATCTAACCAACCAGACCATGGGACGCGATCCCTGGGACACCAGGATGCCCAGGTTGGGCAGTGCCATGGCTAGGAGCGGCTCTGCCACACACAAGCCCACAGAGACTTGCCGTCATTCTCCTCCCGCTCCAGGCTCGTGGAGGGGGGTTCGCCACCACCCCCTTGCTTCCCCCACCTCTCTGAAGCCCAGCGACATCCGCGTAGCCATGAGGCACACCGGAACCTCACCATCTCTTTTTGAGCCTCGTCTTTTCCTTTTTTCCCCTTTTCCTGACAGGCTCAGAAGTGCAGTCAAGGTGGCAAATTAGCGCCAGAGCCTCGTTAATTGGCAGGCAGGAGCCTTCTCCCGCTGTTTGGGTTGTCATCAGCTGCTTCAGCACATTTTCAGTTTCTCTCTGTTTCGGTCTATTTTCTCCCTTTGCTGACAGTGGGCTGGATTTTTTCTCTCTGCTCCAGCCGCTCTGCTGTCTCTTTCAAAGCCATCAAGGGCTCTCATCCTCCCATGCCATGCTCCCCGGTGTTCCATCTCTGGAGAGGATTTACAGGGCCTGCAGTAAATGGCCACTTCTTAGGAAGCATGGGGGGACAATTAACAGGCTCTTGAAATGATGAGGACATCAACTTCTTCCTCCTTCCTCCTCCTTCTCCTCCTCCTCAGCCTCCTGCTGCAGTCTCCAAAGAAGGCAGAAAGGGCTGCAAGGAGCAGGCGGGGAGGAGGCAGGGAGAGGTTGCTATCAGCCCAGACATGCAGGAGGGGTCCCAGCCACCCTCCCGTGTCCCCTGCCAGGAGCTTAGTGAGGACCTGGGATGACTCAAGGTTCAGGGCACCTCAGGAGATCTACTCCCAATTCCTCAGCTCCCTTCTTATGTCTGTACTGCCTCCTCCTTAAGCAGAAATGGAAAAGCATAAACCTCACCCACCCATTAGTACCCACCCAACCCCACTGCCTGCACCAGCCCTTGACCTTGAGTGCTCCCCAGCTGCTCCCAGCTCTCAAGGAGAACCTGAGGACCACTTTAGACACCATCAAACAACATATCGTCACAGCATCCCATTCTGCAGGCAGAGAAACTCGCAGGGTTCTGCAGCCGCTGATGGCAAATTGCTTTCTCCTCCCCAGGCTCAGAGCTGGGAGCTGCTGCTGCCAGCAATGGTACCGTGTCCATTAAATACGGGTGCTCTGCCCTGGGATGCCACCGCAGCCGGTGTAAATCAATCAGCAGCGCTGGGGCCAGGGGCATCTCTGATTCACAGCCAGCAGCCTGGCTGGAGGACTTACCTCATGGGGCTGGTCCCTCACCCCATGGCCCAGCTGCCCCCGGGACACTGCTCCCAGGGGAGGGACCTCTTGGCTCTGCTCCTGGGCTGCAGGTTGAGATGGGTGGTGAATTTGGGAAGGATCTCCCTGGAGGGCAAAGCTCTGTCAGAAACCAACCAGAACAAAGCTGCACGAGAGACCTTTTGCTCCTGCTGCACGTGCCGGGAACAGAGGCTGGATAATGGGCAGCCAGAAGCAGAGAGATCAGGCAGCTCCTGCTCCGTATGAGGACACACAAACCCTCCCAGCTGATCTGCCTCGAAATCAGCAGTGGGAACTACATCAGTTGCCACCTTCCATCTTCTCCCTTGATACGATGCCCCACGACAGTTCCTTGCCCCTGGCATTATTGATCCACTCAGAGAGACGGGAATTGAAGGAGAAAAGCATCTCAGGGACCTAATTCTCCACCTGTAGCACATTTCATCACTGGGAAAGCTCGTGCCACCAGGATTTATTTCCCACATTGTTTTCCCAAACTAGCTTCTATGGTTGTTTCACCAAAATAACAGTAAAAAAAAATATGGCATATAAACCAACTCAAATAGTGTCCAGGGATGTGAAATCCTATAAATCCCAGGAGGCTGCTGGGAGAAGAGCGATGCTCAGATCATGCCTGCTCCATCCAAGTGATCTCCTCATCAGCCATAAATCACGAGTCTCCTCTGAAGCCCATGAAACCCAGTTAAGAAGAGATTTCATTCCTTCCTGAGCCTCGGCAGTGGTGTTGGGAGCACTGCCCTCAGGAAGGCTCCTGGGGGAACAGATCACTGATTACCCAAATTAGTTTCTAATAGCTTTTATCTCCCAATTTCTACTTTGTCAAGTGCTAAAATCTATTAATAATCATGAGATCACATGGGAAAACATTTACCATCCCAGCTGCCAAGAGCTCACACCCTGTCACACTGCAGCAAAGTTAAGGGAGAAGGGAAAAAAGTTATGATTTTCTAACCTTAAGGTCAGTTCTCTCGCTAAACCATCACCTGCATTTGCTGATTAGCACAATGATGGGACAAATCCATGCATGAAGCTGTAACCTTGCACCTCCTATCCTGCTCCTCCCCAGCTCTTATTGGATAACGGCTCCATACGCAGCCCCATCCCTGTGTCAGCTCCTTTATAGAAGGGACCAAAGGCTGGTGGCCAAGGCTTGTGGCATCCTTGGTCCTGCCTGTACCTGATGCACCCTGTCCAAACGAAGGCAGGACGCTGTCCCCCAACAGATGGGCACAAGCAACAGATCCACCATAGGCTGAGGCTGGGTTGGACTATATCCACCCCAGAGCTCATCCTTTCCACTCTCCAGTAGCTCTGCCAAAATACTGCAGCTCTTCATAACTCCCCAGTTCAGCCTCTCAGCTTTATTTATTCCTTATCTGAAAGAGTTGGCCTTGGCCCTATGGCCACGCCAGGCCATGGCTCTTCCTGCTCAGGTGAGAAATCCACCCCCACCTTGCTTCAGTTTGCATCAGCTGCCATCCCACACAGCAACATTGCCCCCCTCTTAATTGCCTGTTTGAACAGTTTAATAGGCTTCCAATAAAATATTGCATTTCTAAAGTCCCCCCATGATGGAATAAATCCCTCTGGCATCCCTATCAGCAGCCAGAGGGATGTATGCAACTGCTGTGTGGCATTGCCCGTGGCTTTCCCTTCGTGTCTAGGATGCTTCCCCAGCTGCAGCATCCTGGAGAGAGGAGGGGCATCCAACACAGAGGTTGTTGCCTGAGCAACAGCAGAGGTGTGTGCAGGGATCCAGGTGACACAGACAGAGGTGAGCTTCAGACACGATTGCAGGAGAGTTCAGGCACTCTCTGGGTAAAAACTGGGAGCAAGGAAGGCACTGGGATGTTGCAGCTTGAATTGACGGCTTTAGTACCTGCTGGGAGGAGGATGGGGGAGGCATGGGCAGGCTAAGCAGGGGCCAGTGGCTGCAGCATCCTGCATCCCAACGGGGCTGCTGCAGGGGTGGTGTTGGATGGGCACTTTCCCAGTACCAGCGCGGACGTGGAACAGCCTCGTTTAAAGAACACCCTGGTCCAATATGTCCCCACCGCACATTTCTCCCTTCCTCTCCTGCCCAGGGGATGGTGGCCTGAAGAAGGGGACTGAAACATTTTCTTTGCAGCTTAACCATCGCCTAGAGGCAGGATTGAGAGCTGATGATCATGTGTAGCAAACCCCTAGAACCAGTAAGTCCTCATCCTCACATGAGTGGGAGTCCATCAGTCTGTCCAAGGCTAGCTGATCACACTCAAATCCCGTCCTGAGGTCAAACCAGCTCTGGCTAAGTTGCTGGCCTCACAGAGATGAGCAGTGCAAGCAATGACACTGTACTGTGGTGACCACCTTGGGGCCAGACCATTGCTGGGCAGGATCTGGTCTTTGTTAGGATGTCAGTCCTTTAGTAACCATGGTGCTAACAGACTGGGACATCACCACCACCATGCACTTTCTATTTCACCCCTTTTCCTGCTCTCAGTAAGGCCTGAAGTCTGGTTCTGGATTTATTCGTGTTTCACTGTTGGCTCAAACATCACAAAACGCTGCTGTGAAGTTGGCCGAGGAACCGTGGGCTTTGGGCGCTTGCAAGCCGTAAACTGGCAGCCACACTGTGTGTAAATCTGTACACAGGGCTAATGGACATGGCTCCTGCCAGAGGCCAGGCACCATGGCAATCCGTGCCCCTGGGGAAGTGACAGACCTGTGGCCCTAGGGGTGCTCAGCATCGTCCAGGAGCAAACCCCTACACAGGCTTTCTGCAACTGCTTGCAAAGTAGCTGGTGCCCACCAAGTGTCAGGGGCTGCTACAGCATCCACATCATCTCCCAGTCACAGGGAAATGGGATGCTGGGTTGGGATCTGGTGCCATGGATGCTTTCCAGGGGTTTGCTCCCAGCCAAGAGAGATTTAGTTGCTGGGGGGGATGTAAGTAAGGTCACAAACTGAAATATATCCAGACACATACAGTACATAAAACTACAGTCTGTTTCCCCTCTAATTGGTAATAAATGTAAATGTTTAGTTATGCCTGGCTTGGGAGCTATGAAAAACACATCTGGCTGGCTGGTTTTCCTGCCTACCATCTGTAGCCAAAAGGAAAGGCAAGAGGCGCATGTGTGTGTACCTGAGGAAGGTGACAGCGGGAGAAGAGGGAGCAGAGGCAGGAACAGAGGAGGAGGAGGAGGAGGATTGCCAGAGTGGGGAAGGACAGTGCTGGAGGGTGATTCCTGGCCAGAGCTTTCACCTGCTCACGGAAGCCTCCAGGTTCTGCTTCTCTGCTCCATCTTTTGCTCCCCTCCCCTTCCAGGTAATGCCCCCACAGAGGGCCCTGTGCCCACTGGAGCTGCTGACATGGTGTTCCCGCATGCACTGGTAGGTGAAACAAAGCCAGTGAGCCTCTGGAGATCTCCTCCTGGCCATTAATTGCCATTAACCAGAAGCTCTGACCTTATCATCCCTTCATCCAACACAAAGAGCTTATGGCTAAAATAGTCAGACCACAGCTGGCAAGGAGGGGATGCTGTTTCCCCTTCTGCTCTTGTCCCAGAGCTGTCCTCAGGTCCGTAACACCTGACCTGCAGCACCAGTCCCAGCACTTAAAGGCAAGAAGGAAACCACTGACCCAGGGAAGCAAATACAGCCCATTCTCAGCTCAGAAAACTTTCTCAACCCCACTTGGTTGGGGAAGGTGGGAGAGTCAAAAAGCTAACACATAGAAAATCGGGTTTGCAGCAGAACTAAGCGTAGGGGGAGGCATACATTCACCCTCCCCACTGTGCCTCCCAAGCTGTGGTTTCCTGCCCTCACCCAGCAGCATCTCCAGCCCCACAGCAACACCACCACCACATCACTGCTGGACCCGTACGTGGTCCAGCCCAGCTGAGGCCCTGGGAACTCTGTAACATTCCTCCTCCTCCTCTGCCTGCCTGGTTCACTCTTATTCTGACAGCACCGCCTCTTACTGTGAAGCAGGTTTTTTCCTGGAGAATGAGCTTCGTTTTCTACACCATCCCCAAAGAGCCCGTGGGTACTCACTCTGTCCCTCCCCCTGCCTTGATCAAGGCTGAAGGCTGAAATCCAAGTGCATTGATCAAAGCGGCTTCTTCGGGTGAGATTTACTGGCAAGGAAAAGCAACAGTTGTTGAGGAGCTGGTCCAAGGGGCCGGCTTTTCCTTGCTGGGAAAAAGATGGTAGCTGAGGGTAGGAGATGCGAAGGACTTCACAGCACCCAGGGCAGCAAAGCAAAGGGAATTTCACTGACCGGTGGGGTCATAGGCTGTCATAGGTGAGAGGGATGCTGCCTGCCCCTGAAATGTTTGGGCTTGAGCAGCAGCCAGATATCCCACTTCTGAGCCTTATATCCTACTTCTAGGGAAAGATGCAGCTTTACATACGACTGGGGACAGAGATCAACGATGCCTGGGCACAGCGTGCTCTGTCCAAGGCCTTTTGCCTCCCATTTCTAGAGGGCAGCTTTAAAGCAGCCCAGATTCCACAAAACCCCTTGAAGAGCTGCGGGCTGGCGTGCCCAGACAGCAGCCCCCTGGTTCAATGCCGAGCGATGGGGCTGGGTGCCAGCGAGTCCTGCCAAGGTGAGAGCAGAGGGATCACGCAGCCAGATGGCATCCTCTGTCAGAAATAACCACCAGGACTCAAACCAGCTCAGCTGCAACTGAGGGCCAAAGCTGGGCACAATGCAGCCAGTGGCTGCCCCACCAGGTACATGCTGCTGCCCAGGGATGGAGGGGGCAGCAGGAGCAGGGGTAAAGCCATCTGCAGGGAGAGGCGGGCAGGGAGCCAGAGCCATTGCTTATGTCCCTCAAGAGCACCCCAGGGCTGGCTGGCTTCATTTTAAGAGCGAGCCATGCCTGTATGACTGGCTTGTGACTGCCCACCACACACTGCCACAGAAAGAGAGCAGTATAAGAGGTAAAGGTGGGGATGGGGAGGTGGCAGGGGGAGAAAGCTCTTACTTGGGTGGCAAACAAACATCAGGGTTGTTGCTGTTAATAAGACAACCAGACAACCCAACACCAAGAGGCAGCCCTTATAGACAGGCTGAGACCTGCCCAGCCCCAGGCAGCCCCTGCATCAATTTTGCTGTAAGAAAGGTGATAAACTCCCCACTGAACCCCACTGCCATGTGGGGTGACAGTGCCATGCACTGCCTCTGCCCAGCGATGGGCACAAGCAAAGCAGCTAGCTGCTGTGTGCACGGTGATGTGCTTTATGTCCAAGACCATGCTGCCTGCCTGTTTCTTGCCTGCACCACCACCAGCACAGCTCCCTGGGCACCCAGGCTGAGCTCACATGCCCTGCAGGGTCCTCTAAGTCAAGCTTAAAGCATAACTCAGCCAAACCCTGCTGCATCCCCAGCAGGACATGCAGCTTTTGAAGTACTGAGGCAAGGCTCCCCCCATCAGTTACGCCAGCCCCCTGTTAATGAGGACACTCACCTTGTTCATCCCCTCCCGGGCTAAGATCAGCCCTGGGGCCTCACTACCTTATTCCCCAGTGGAGTTGATCCCTACTAGATCCTCAGAGCTGGTGAGTCAGATCTCCAAGGCTGGGCCATCAGCTGGTGCAACCCCACAGTGACCTCAATTTGATTTACACCAGCACGAGGTCCGTCCATCCCATGGAAAGGGTCAGATGGGGCCAGCACAGGAGGAGAGGCCATCAGTGACATTTGCACGCTGCTCCTGGCAGCCTCCAAGCAGCTGCAGCAGCTGCCTTTGAGCACTTTTCATCTAATTCAATGAAAATGAGATGTTCAAGTGAATGAAGATAATTTAATAATGAATAGCTCCAACTTATCAGAGAAGCTCTCCATCCCTGCCTGACAGTCACTGCTTCTAAGTGCAGTTTAATAAGGGAATCACCATCACTCAGGCCTGTGTAGGAAATCAACACTTTGCTACCCAGGGAAAAGGCTCTGCACCTTCCTAAAAGCTGAAGCTGTTTCTCAAAGAGCTTAAACTCTATTGGACTTTAAAAGGAAAAAGATAAAAGAAGAGCAGGAAAAAAAACCCCAACAAAGCAAGCCAAAACCGAACCAGCAAAGCAGCCCATCTTCAGGTGCAAAATGTAATTAAAAGTACAATCCAGCTTGAAGAAGGCTGTAAGTCATCACAAGCAGCAGCCAAAGCTGCAAGCCAAAGCAATGCTGGCTGAGCCTGTGAGAGGGAACACGGGGGGTCCCATGACTGCAGTAAGCCCAGAGGACATCTCAGCAAGACATTTCAGTGCACCAAGGGGCTGCTTTCTGCCACCAGGACTGGCACTCCACTGCATGCTGCTGTCCCCAGCGGGGGGACATCCTGCCCAGGGACAGAAAGAGCCCCCTCCTTTGCTGGGACAGGGTATTGCCACTAAGGCACCTGCAGCCCAGCCACCCTGGTTACCCCTGCAGTGGCTATTCCAGCCCCAGCCAGGTACATGCTCCAAGTCTTCAGCACCGTGGAGGAGCACTGCTGAGCAGCACCCTGTACAGCAGGAAAGGAAAACCCCCCGCAGAACATCCTTGCCAGGGTTTGACTGAGTTGGGAAGCACCCCTGCAATGCTAACTGGGGATGATGCACAGGTACCCACAGCTAGGCAGGCAGTGCCAGGCTCCCATCCTGCCGCATAAGCCTCAGACAGCAGGCAGCCATCATTCACGCTGTGGAAACACTACCAGCAAGTTATTTCTTCAAGGCATGAATCTGCATCCTACCCAGTATTGATCCAGGCAGTGAAGGGCTGCATCCTGCCTGGCGCCGCCTGCTCCCGTCCAGGCAGAGGGAGGTGCTGATGCGGGGGATGCCAGGCCCCGCAGATTCCTGCTGACACCTGCCAGCATCCAGTGCTTAATTATTAATTGCGTTTCCAGTAGCAATTGTTGCTTGTGCCGATGGAGTTGGACGAGACATCACAAGCAATTAGCAGAACCCTCCGCTGGTGTTCGGTCGGTACCTGCTTAATGCTCCGCTCACGTCCTCCTCAGGTTGCTGCAGAGGGAAGGAGGAACCCGTTTACATCTCCCGTGTTCGTAGCCTGCCGCTCGCAGGGAATCCTGAACTCCAGCCTGTGCGTGGTGGCCACGGGCAGCAACGCTGTCACCAACCACAGGCCAGCCCTGCCGCGGCGCTGGCATTGTCCTCCCCTGCGGCTGCGAGGCAGATGCGGAGCAGGACACGTGCGGCATCAGCTGCCGTGCACCCGTGTGCACTGATGGCCACCCTTGGAGGCACTGGGCTTTTCGGCAAGGTCTCCCAGGCAGGCAAAGCCACGAGCAGGAGTAGTGGGAGCTGCGGTGGAGGAGGCAGCCCCGAGCCTGGTCCTGAGCAGAGCTATCTCAGAGCCAAGTGTTACTGCCACAGCTCAGGTGTTCGATCAAATTAATTATTATCATAACCAAAGTGACTGGTCAGAGGAATCCAAACGGGCCTTTACTAGTCACTGACACCGTCTCATAGCGAGAGCAATTTTGGGAGCTTATTTTCCACTCCATTGAGTGCCATGTTACTGCAAATGAATATATTCCTTGGTTGGTGTGATGGAAAATACAGCTGTAAATGCTTTCTGCTTCATTTGGGTAAAGAGCTCCAGATAGGACTAAATATAAAGAGAATTTAAATGCTCTACTTCATTAAAAAAGTTGTTTCCCATTCTCTTTCTTCCTTAAAACACAGGGCTGCTACTGGAGAGAGCAAAAGAAGGACTTAATTTTGCATCAGTGTCGTGCTAACGCAGCCGATCACTCCCCACCCATGACTGACGGTAGATGTCTGCCAGCAGCTTGCTCTCTGAGAGAGGCTGGAAGATGAAAGCAGATGGTGGGATGCCCAGGATCTGGAGCCAGGAGCATGGCATGTCTGTATTTACCTCCGTATCAGCATACATAAGCCCCTTCAGCTGACAGCTCAGCCTTAGAGGCAGCAGGACACATTAGCAAAGGCATGAAGCCCCTGAGTCTTTCGGGGGCCCATTTAGAGGTTCCTAGAGACACGTGCCACCATTTCACCTGGTCTTGACGATGGGCTTAGAGATCCTTACCTGCTGCACAGCCATCAGTGTTAGAGAGCCTTGAGGACCTGGAAGGTGGCCCAACTGCCCTCTGAATGATCTCAGTGTCCATCCACCCATCTGCATCCGGGAATCAATTACTAGCTCCTTTTCTTCTGCCACAGACTAAAGACACTCATACCAGCTAATGGGCATGCAGCATTTCACAGTGACCTCTGGAATGAAGTGCTAGCTCATCCCATAGCCATAAAGAACTCTTCTGGCTTGTCACTGCTGGTTTACCCTCTCCAGGAGGGTAATAATCTCCCCAGCCAGTGTCTCACTTCCTGATCCAGTTCCCAGCAAGGAGACAACGATCCGTATTGATTTGATAGAGGTTGGAATCATGTCCACACTCTGATATCAGCTCCCAGACATCTTTGAAAGGAGCAGTACAGCCAGGTTGGGTTGCCACATCCTCCTGGGGCTCCTTCTTAACATTTAGGAGTCCCAGTCTCTGTGTAGCACCAGGTGCTGCCACACAGCTTCTGCCCCTCCACGTGTTCAGGAGAGGTGGTATCCCTCTCCAAGGTCTGGCAGGAGCTGGTGACCAAAGTCACCCAGAGAAATCCCATTTCATGCAAAATCTAACTGATTTCCTCTCTGGAAGTAAAGGCCCATTGCGGTCCAGCAAGACACCTCAACAAGTCTTCAGAGTCTTTAGCCTTACAAATCCCTTAGGAGCAGGATGTCAGGTTGTACTCTGCTCCTACCTGATACCAAGAAACTGAGGGGAAGATTTCATTTCTGCTAAATCCAGTTATAACCCAGGAAGCAATGCATTCTACGCTCATGAGGCTTATAGATAAACAGATCATCTCGGCAGGGCTGCGGCAGAGTAGGGTGTGATGAGTGATAGGCAGTGGGCTCACACCTGACTGGAGGATAAATAGAGTTCACTCGACTTATAAAATAACCACCTACTGCAATTTTGCTACATTTGAAATTGCAACTTTTCTCCCCACAATGATGTAAGTGGAATTGACAGGAGTAAGTCCCATATAACGTATAAGCTTCATAGAAATAACTGAAGCTAATTCAGCCTTCCATTTGAGTAAAGGAGCCAGGAGCAAAAAGTGACATCCATGGCTTTGTCCCTCACCTCCAGCCCAGGGGTCTGGCCAACCAGCTGCTTTGCAAAGGCCAGGCAAACCAGAGGGGCCTGGATCAGACAATACCATGGATACTAAGCACGAGCCACAGCAGTCTCATTTCAAAGACTTCCCTTCCCTTTCTCCTCCTCTGAGCATGGAGTTTCATGAAGTTCATGATTCAGATTGCCAGCAGAACTTAGGCACTTTATGAAGGAGTTGAATGGCATCGTCTCAATCTCCAAGGCATGGGGACAACCCAGATGTGCGAGGGCAAGACAAGGGAACCTCCCACCCATTGTCCAACCCCAGACAGAGGTGCTGACTCACATGGAGAGTCCTCCACCAGAGAGCAGGTACCAAAGAGGTGTCCCAGGCCCCACCTCCACACGGCACTATGCCTTCTCCCCTTCCTTCACACCACCCTAGCGGAGAAGCTGGAGGAGCCCTGGGGTGGCCTGGGAAGAGTGCTCTGATCAGGACTAGCACAATGACAGTGAGTGCTGACAGAACTTCCCCAGGGAGCCAGCACAGGACTCCCACACCCAGGACATTACCCAGCTGGGATCATACCACCCACTGTGACACAACCTTCCCCTTGCACCTACTATTACTTAAAAGGCTGGCAGCAGGTGTGAGCAATTGCCGCTCAAAATCTGGATGAAGGACAATGTAATATAATTATTACCTTATTGGCATTTCAAGACTATCACCCCCAGCTGGAAGTAAAACTTCTGTTGAGTGAGCTTAATAAGCATATAATCTAACATAATATTCACATGGAAGGACAGGGTGGCTTTAGGAAGGATTATGGAAGCTTTGCAGCTTTGCGTAGCTTTACATGGGATATTTCACATGCAACCGATAAAGCAGGATGAGCCCATGATAGCTGAAAACCCAGATAGAGGCAGCAGCCTTTAATGCAACCTCCCATCTTTTGTTAAGAAGAAGATTACAAGCTTACCTCATACACAAAGACCAGGCAGCACTGTGCCGGTGCTCCAGTTGCCCCAACATGGCCTTCATGATGGTGGGGCAACCTATCCTCATGGTCACTGGCTACTTCCCAGGTGGCCAGCTGAGACCTGATGAAGGCATCCCACCAGTGCATCATTCTTCACCAGCCTGCAGTGGGCTCCAGGCCTGCCTGGGTAAAGCCTCACAGGGAGCAGATCCAACTTCCTTGACAATGCTCCCCCATCCTTGTTCACACTCTGCAGAAGCTGGACAGGAGTGGGTCCCAGAGGGACCTGGGCTGGGTTAACTGTGCTCAGGTGAGCCTAGCTTTATGTGCATCAGCTCTGAATGGCAGAGTAAGCACATATTCCCCTGCACTTGGTGCCTTCCCCAGTCCAGGACCCTTCACAGGCTCTGACTGAATGCAGAAGGCAGGAAGCAACTGAAGCAGCCAGGCACCTCAAAGCTTGTGCTTCCCCCATAGCATGAATTACTGCCAAGGGAGCTGTGGGTAAGGAGTCACCAGAGCTTTTCAGCTAGTCCTGCTGGTTAATGCACCCACAGGGATGTAAATCAAAGCAAAGGGAAGGCAGTGATGGCTCAACAGCTCAAGGGATATACTGCGCTTCTAACCCCTGAAACTCCCTACTATAAGGCACAAGGAATGTTAAAGTGGGCGAGGAGAGTGTTCAGGTTTAGAGACTTTCCTAAGCTTAACAGATACCCCAAATTATTCTTTACGAAGGATTAAAAACCAGTCAAGAGCTCTGCAGGAGAAAGAGGTGCATCTCAAATTCCAGCACAGTTATCTGGTGCAGAACGTACCCACCAGCAACCAAGAACCCAGACTGCCCTCCGCTCTGGCCAGCCAGGCCTTAGGTAATGTCCTGTATAAAGCACTTGCATCCACACACTGCCTGGTGAGCATCTCAGAAATACTGCCTTGCTGCCTAACATATGCATTGGGTTTTGCTCAGCTTTTGAACCATCGGGTCACCTTGTCGTTAATTAATGAATCACTAAAATTATGGTTTGGGGCTACTAAGGTTTATTGGGTAGAAAATTATTTCAAATACAGAGAGCAAGCAGTAAAGATTGGAAATATGTTTTCAAGTGTAAAGCTAATTGCTGCAGGGAATCCCTGTGGGATCCATTTGGAGCCCTGGTTCTTTATTTCGCCCCTCTGTTAATGACCCAGCCGAGGTTTGTAGAACAGCAAATGCACAACTGCGTGCTGATGGTGTGGCATCCTGCATGCCAGCAGCTGGCACGAGGTGGGATGTGCTATGCCTTCATGGTGACATAGTGGTGGTGGTGGTGGCGGCCAGAGTGGTTCTCAGCCACATGCCCTGTCACAGCAATGGTGACCATGTTGGGTCCAGCTCCGGTCACAGCTGTAGGACTGCTCACCATCCTGCTGCTCTCTGTAGCAGTTCACTGAGCCAGATGAGAAACACATCCCACCACCACCCTCCTGCCGACATGGGTATTACTGGAGATGAACACCAAGAGAGGGCTCTGCTGCTTCCCAGGACAGCTTTGCGCAGGTCCCACAGCCACAGCAGCGTTGGCAACTGCACTTGAGGTCTCCATGGGTCCAGAAGCAAGACTGCATAGATGCAGCTTGAAAGTGAGACTGGCCTAAGGCCAGACCTGTGACCAAGGGAACTGGCTTTTACATGTCATTGACCCCAAAGTACCTATTTGTCTGAGAAAAGATGTCCTGCCTCAGGGTGACATCCTGCAGTTCTCCAGTCATCCCGGTAGGAAGAAGCACATCCTCATTTCCAGTAAGGTTTCAATTTCCCTCAGGCAGTGTCACTTGATTAAGGAACACAAGTAAAAATACAGTAACTTTCCAGCCCAGGCTCATCTGCGATCAAATCAGAAATCACCAAGAGGGGCTATCATCTTGCAAAGCATCTCATGAGCATGCTGCAAAGGCAGAGGTCAAGAGCAAGGTTCTCCTTGGCTCCTTGCCATGATACCTTGCTCCGAACATCAACAGCAAAGCCCCTGCTGACCTGCCCTAGGCACGGATGACACACAGTGCTGCCTGGGGAGATGCTCACACGTGCATAAGCACTTTGCTGGATGACAGCCCAAGTGAGCAGAGGTGTTTTGAGTGGCACAGATGGGATCTTCCTTCTTTCTTTTAGGTATTTTTTTCCTATGGTGCCCTCTGATCACTGCACAGTGATAACCCAGACAGGTGACTGACCTGGACAAACAGTTTTATTCATAAAAGCCATCCTTGCTCCCCACTCAACTGAGGGCAAAGGGACACACACACACACATTGAGATGTCTTATTTACTATGTCCAGCAGTTCCTTGCTGTATTTTATTTTGGTTCCTAGAGGGAGCATCTCCCCCTGTAAATGCCCCTCTTTCCAGTCCCTTTAAGGCACACAAGGTTTCAGCATAAGCCAGGCATCAGGATCCTGTCACCAGTCTCGGCTCAGAGGGTCTGGATGTCAGCAGGGCTGTGAAGGAACGCAGAGGTCTGCTCGTCCATTGCCCAGGGACATCCTCAAACTGACATCCACAAACAAACCCCTGCCCCATGCCAGGCAGGTTAGAAACCGGGATTTGCTGATGCTCTCTTCCCCCAGTGAAACAGTTGCCCTGGGAGTGTGACAGCAGACAGCAGTGCTGGGGACAAGATGCTCCATCTCCCACCGAGTCGGCCAACTCAGAGAAATGAAAACTGTGCCACGTTGTCCAAAACCACCCACCTTCTACAATTTCTCCTTCCAGAAAATACCACCACCACCACCACCAAACATTCACAGCCAAAAACAACCCTTTTTTCTTTCATCTTTCTTTTTTTTTCCCTAAAGAAGCCATACGCAGTGAAGGAGCCCACCTTGTCCAGCGAATGTGGCCAGGCTGGAGCTCTGGCCATGTCCGGTCATTCCTGACTTAATCCCTGGTATAACTGGAAGACAAAACCAAATCATTTAATCATCACTGGATTTTCTTTCACCTACTACTCCCGTGGCTGCCTCTCCTGCCTGGACTGCAGGCTTTTTGAGGTAGGAGCTGGCTCCCCCTAAGAGAGAGAGCCTGCCTCAGTCCAGCAGCAGGGACATTTCTGTCATTAGCAGCCAAGTGAGGGACCACGTATACTTGAAAGCAAAGCCTGGTTTCAAGACATCTTCATCTGATGCAGCCATTTTAGGCCCATGCCCAGCAGGCATCACCTCTTAGGCTCAGCACAATGCAATTAGTGCAGAGGTACAAAGCTTTCCTTTAACCATGCCCCGAACATGGAGCTGGTAGTTATGGGCTCCCAGAGACTGTAGTTCAAACAGCTTCATCTCTCCACCTTGGCAGCAGGCAGGCAGGCACGTCTGCTCCCTGTGCTGCTACAGAAACAACACTCTTTGAAATGCAGATCCTGCCCTGCTTTGTTCCCTGCATCTTTGTAGGTGCTGGATTTACAACACCCTCGCATCCTGATCACTGGCCTTACACCAAGGCTTGCTGTACCGGCCACGAACGCCAAGCTCACGTTAGTGTTCGGTACCATGCAAACCCCAGGAGCCTTTTACCTCCCTTGGCTTCTCTTGACTGATGCTCAGGCAGGGAGACATGGTGATGCAAAGCTCGGGGTCAGACACAGCCAGCCAGATCACAGGATGCTTTTAAGATCAAGTCCTTGGTTCACAAAGCTGCTCAGAGAAGCAGTTATTCACACGTCTGTCCTGGTGCCAGCAAGGGGGAGATCACGAACGAGAGCAAATTACTGCTCATGCAACTGCAGCTGGAGACATCAGTCCCCCTCTGGGCATGGGCAACCCCTATGCAATACGGGGCTGCATCCAGAGAGCTTCAGATGGAGATGGATTTGGGATCCCCATGATGCTGAGGCTCACCTCCTCTCAATGCAGGTGTCTGCCCCAGCCTGTCTCCCCCGTCCTCCATCAACAAGCTCAAGCTGCCAAGGGGAACATAGCTTGCAGTCTGCTGGCAGACACCCCATCCTTTTCAATTACATGCAGTCCAATTCTCATCACGAGGAGGCAAGCCAGGAGGAAATGCCACTGAAGTCAGCAGAGTCATGCTGCATAGTCTGGAGTGAGCGGAAAGAGATGCTAAGCCTGGCCTAGACGCATCATCTGGGCTTTTTACACTTGCCCCATTCTGGCTCAAACATCACCCATTAAAACACACAGTTCCAGCTTAAACCTTTCCCAAGCCAGAGCCTTAATGATTCATGGCTTTGAGCCTTCAGCCTGGCTTAGCCCACTCACTCAGGATGCACCGCAGAAGCAGGCTCCAGCACTGATATCCTCTAGGGTGCAGTGAACATACCCCAATTCTTTGGCAGCCACTAGGCAAGGGAATGGGTGCTACGGGACTGGTCCTGCTGGCCCAGCTCCCACAGTAGAGGAGCAAGTCCCCTTTTTACTGCCTGCCCTCTCCCCAGACTTAGGACAGCTCAGAAGGACAGCTTAGTACATCCAGGAGCTGCTCAGGATCTCCATTCCAGTGTTTCTGTTAGACCAAAGGGTCTGGAGACACAGCTATACCCCTGGCTGCAGGACCAGCAAGTCCAAAAGCCACTGCAGTAACACGGCATGGGAAGCAAACAAGGAAGATTAGCAGCTCTGTGCATTTCCCAGGGCCTTGTAACAGCAGAGGAATTACTTCAGGAAATGGTAAGATCTGAGGAAGCCTCCAGGCACAAGAAGGAAGCCAAATAAAGCCCTGTGCTCCCTGTTGGCTGACGTGTTGCACTCAGATGTGCACCCAGCTGTGGCCATTCTCCACCACCTCAGAGAGACAGGACCACCACCAAACCCAGGAGCCAAATTAGTCATCAGTGGAGATGAGGATTCCCTGCTGGACCCTGAGGAAGAAAGCAGAAGCCCTGAGGCATGGGCTTAACGTAAGCTAAAGACAGCGCGAACAAAGATCAATGCAGTCTCACTTCAACACATCAGATACCCAAGGACTCCCTCCTCTGGAAAGACTCTGAATGAATAATCCTTCCCATGAATATTGAGACCTATCTTGAAACAGCGGCTGTCCCTTCCCACCCACCATCCCTTTTGAAGGCCACTCCAGAATGATCTCTTTCAAGCCCCAGAAATTGCTTCTAAAATCCCATCTAAATTTATTTATGATCAGCTTACCACACAGAGATGCATCTTTCTCTACCAGAGTCCTTGCAAAAGCTGCTGGTATTAACAAGTAGATGTCTTTTTAAACCCTACCGAGGGTTAAATCTAATCCCACTTCCTATTCCAGAAAGTCTGGGATGCAGCCAAAGTATTTGCCCTGTCCTGAGGTGGGGATCCATGGTAAGACTCACAGCCCTTTCCTTCCTCCATTCCCTTGGGAGCAGCAAGGACAGAGAGTGTCTGAACTTCCTAAATCCTCACCCAATGCCCCAGAAGATGGGCATTGGAATATATATGTCAATATGTATGTATGGAATATAGTCCCTGTGGCTGGAACGCCACAAATTTTTATTTCACCTCCACAGAGGCTATTCTGGGCTTGTGTGCCACGGAGACCAGGCCAGCAGCAAACAGAACCTGGCCCACCCCTTGTGTAGCCGTTGATACCAAGCAAGGAGAAACGTACCAACCCAGACGTCTAAGGTAGGAGGGGGTTCCTGTTGTCTGCAGGACTACATGGCAGCCTTTCTGGCCTGTGCTGCAGGAGCTAAGGCCTTTCTTCAAACTCCTTGCCACTTTCTAAGTGATTTCTACCTCCCATTCCATAGAATCATAGAATAATTAGGGTTGGAAAGGACCTTAAGATCATCCAGTTCCAACGCCCTGGCATGGGCAGGGACACCTCCACTAAACCATGTCATCCAAGACTCCATCCAACCTGGCCTTGAACACCGCCAAGGATGGGGCATTCATAGCTTCCCTGGGCAACCCATTCCAGTGCCTCACCACCCTCACAGGAAAGAACTTCCTCCTTATATCCAATCTAAACTTCCCCTGTTTAAGTTTTAACCCATTACCCCTTGTCCGATTGCTACAGTCCCTGATGAAGAGTCCTTCTCTGGCATTCATAGTTTCTTACTTGTAGCTCAACTAGATGATGATGTTCTCTTTCAGAGCTACAGAAACAAGCATGGCTATTTCACACCAGGTAGGATCATTATGTCTCTGAGACCTTCTGGAAACTTAAATAAAGAGCCAGAGACTATCAAGAGATTTGCAGCTGTGAGAGCCAGCGGTGGAGGGAAATGCTATCTGTTTGCAGGAGTAGATGCTGAGGGGCTGAAAACCAGTGTCAAGCCTCCGAGACTTCCTGGAGACAGAGTGAGTACTGGGGCTGGCTGGGGACCTGGCCTCCAAAAGAACATCGCAGACAAACAGCACACCTGGACCATCATTTATAAGGCCAAGGGAATTCAGAGGGTCCTTCCACCCCAGTAAATGTTTGGGATTTAGATGCTCAGTGGTACGCTTGGAACAATTTCCTTGATCTTTTATTACCCTGGTAAATAATTTATTGGGACAGCCATTTTAAAAAATCCCATAAAAGACCTATAAAACATATTTATCACACAAAAAAACATGCTCCCTGGCTCCAACCAAGACGCTGAAAACTTGTTTGTATACTTCACTGCACATAAACTAACCAATGCCTTGTGACAGCTTTAAGCTTTCTAACAGCTCTCTCCCTGCTGCTTTTTATTTCCATTTTTCTCTCTGTAACTTCAGAAGGAAAAAAAGAAGAACCCATCACAACAGGAGAGGTTTCTGCTTTTGGGCAGATACTGACTATCGGGAGCTGACCCCCAGTTCTCATGGCACCTGGTAACTTTAGCAAATGGTGCTTCTTTTGACTGAAAAACACAACTCAAAGCTGTGGCTAGCTGTAGCATGTTGGGACACTGGGATTGGCAGCCCTACACAGAAGGTTGGAACTCGATGATCTTACGGTCCTTTCCAAACCAAACCATCCTCTGATTCTATGTGTGACCGAGGTGCTAGTGGTACAGGCATCAAGTCACCTCTTTGTGCCTCAGTTTCCCTCTTGAGATCAGGAGCACCCATAAAGTACTTCCTTCTTCTGCTGCTGGCAGAGGGCAGGGTCCTTTTTTCACCCAACACTCGAATAAATGAATAATCCAAACAAAGGGCTGAGGAATGTGTTTTCAGACCCAAAACATGCAGGAGTCACCAAAGCTTTTCATCACTCCCTTGGACACCAGAGGATGCAGTGAGATGAAGCCTGGCCAGCAGGACAAGACATCAGCCTGCTGCTGAAGTACAAAACCAGAACCCAAACCACATTTATAGTTGCAAGCACGATGCCTGGCGCCAGGCGGTCACACAGCCTCCCAAAGCAGACCAACCCACATCCCCCTGCACTGTGCCTGCAAACCCAGACCTCACCAGGGACAGCTTTGCCAAGCAAAATGCCAACACACAGAGATGATCTGGCATGGGGAAACCAAACTTCACACCTGGGGATGGGCTGAGGTGTGCTTCTCCTCTTCCCAGGAGTAGGGGGCCATGTGGGAGCAGCAGTGAGGCAGGACTGAGTGCGGAGCCCCTCTGCTGTGATGCAGAGCCGATCTTCCAGCCATGCAAGGAAGCAATCAGGAGTGAGAGCACAGTCCTCCCACACTGGGTCAGCAGAGCTGGCCATCAATAGGGCTGCCAAAGCACACAGACACCCAGGCATGCACAAAGCCTGCTCCAGATGGCATCTGTCGGAGGGAGCCAGGAGCTGTCTGGGTCAGTGTGCTCCCCATGCATGATTTGGCTCTTCCCCATCCCCAGACATCTCCAAAATCCCTCATTCCTGTCCTGGTTCCAACACAGCAGTGATGTAATCCACTAAAATGCCTTTTCAGGACACAAACAAAACTCCCACTGTGCTCCCCCCTTCATTCAGCTTCCCCTCTGCCCATCTAAAGCCCACACCAGGCACTTGAGCTACAGCTGTTTTCATACCCACGTAAACCAAAATGTTCTTGTCTGCACCATCTGGTTCCCCATAATGTCTGCTCTCTGCCTCCACCACTTGCTCTACAGAGAGATCACAAGTTCAGAGCAAGCTCAAGCAGCCAGCATGGCCATATTATGAAGACCAAGCTACGAAAAGATGATCAGTGGTCAAAGTAAGCTGGGGCTGGGGTCTCTAGATGCAGGGCATCACTTTTGCCCGCTTCAGAGCAACCATGGCTATGGGTACATTAACAGGGATCGTGAGAGCTCATCTGAGCCAGTGAATGCAGTACAGCTCCATCATAAGCCAGTCTTCCAAGCAGGTTAAAGCCCAGCAGATCATCAGGTGTTCTGTGCTCATGGAGGCAGGGATGGAGAATGTAGATGCAGGTGCAGGGAGAGCCTTTGTTTGTCAGATCCATAAGTGGAGGCAGGGAGCAGTCACCCAGAGGCTGGGATTCCAGGCTCAGCTTTGGGGCTGGGGCCTCTCCCACCTCCACCAGGTCTCCCAGTTCCTTTGGCTGCCGCTTGCAAACTGATGAGCACGTTTGTGGTTAACTCCATTTGCAGATTTAAAAATCAAACCCTGGCACAGGAAATTAAAAGATAATGCAAGGAATTACTTAAAAAAAATTAATCTTTATTACTCTCCACTCCCAAGCTGCTAATAAAAAAATGCGTTCCTCATGCAGTCTCTATAAAAACAGGTTATAAAGCAGAGGAAGAGAAGAAAGCAGATGCTTTAAAAAACCATCTTTCATCCCTCTGCCCTGCCTGCCTGCCATAGCCATTCATCTATACCCGTGTGTCAGCTCCCAGCAGCTTCCAACCCAGTCAGCCCTTTTTACCCTGCTAGGTAATTATTCCCCATTTCAGTCTGGTCTCCCTTGTCCTCCGTGTTTTACACCTGCAGTTGATCAGCAACCCCAGTCCAGAGAGCACCCTAGAAGGTGGTTTAATAGCACACCTTCCTTGCCCCAGGTATCTCTAAGCACTGTATAAACCAGGATGAATTATAGCTCATTACAGAAAGGGCAGGCATTTGGGAAGTAAACAAAGCAGCTATTACAGAAGCCAGCAATAGCACCACAACACCGGACCAGGGTTGATACATGCAGGAAACCATGCCTGAAAGAGAGGTCAAGGATCCTTGGCAGCTCTCAGAAAACAGCGTAAGAGGCTGAGACGCAGGTGGCAATTGCACAGATTTATTCAGAAAATGCTTCTGTCTAGGAATGGGCTCAAGAAAGAATCATGGTCCTTGGTTCTACATGGTGCTGGAGCCGATGGAGCCAGAAATGGGACTGCACACCACTTTTGTGTCTTGGACCTACCAAAACCTGGCATCAGCCAGGTTTTAATAGGTTCAAGAGCCACCACAATTGAACAAAATCTAGCACATGAGAGAGATGAAGAAGCAAAAGCTATCAAACCCGCCATCTGTGTCCACGCTTCAGTAGAAGAAACAATCATGAGCACAGATCCACCTCCCACTAGCCTTCTGGCCATCTCAGGAGTGTGTCTGCCCTGGGTGTGCTCAGGGCACCCATCACCACTGCTCCTGCCAAAGAGGTGTTCCTGAGTCTGGTGGAAACACAGCCATGCCTGGAAGGAGCACAGTACTTCACAGAAGGAGAAACCAAGAGACCAAGAACTGCTGCATCACACTACCAGCCCAGCATGGAAGATGCTCTTATCTACTCCATGCCCAGAGCTGGGGCTGGGGTGAAGAAGACAGGCAGGGAACAGCAGTCCCCTGAACATGCTCTGATGGCCACTACTGCAGGAGCAGCCTTGGAGGACCCATAAAATTCAACCTCCCCATCCTGAGATGAGCAGTACAGGCACAAAAACCACCCCCTTCCCTCTCCCATGCAGAATGCAGGGGTTTTATCCCAGGAAAAGCAGCTCCACACCTACTCCTCATTGGCGATATAAGGAGTATTTGGCCTCTTCTGACTCCAGGAAGGAGAAACGCAGCCTGGAAATAAAGCACTGGCAAGGAACAGGTGCTGGGGGTGGAGGAAGGAGAAGGGCAGAAACACAAGCAGGCTCAAACACAAGGAAGAAACCCCCAGGGACAGAACGCGCCTGCTGGCACTGCTGGCTGGTACACCTGCAGTTCCCCAGCCAGGGGCAGAAGCAGAGTGGAGATGCCAGAGTACAGTGAGGCAGGAGGTGGCTTTCCGAGGGGAGGCTGACTGTGATTGATGGCACCGCGCTGTGTTCTCACTGATGGAGAAAATTAGAGAGCAATTGCTTCAGATATTGGCCCATCCGAGACACTTGTTGTGTCCATCTCCTGTACACAGGTGCCTCTCCTGGGACTTCTCCCTCCAGCTTGTAGGCTCATTATTCAGAGTGCTGCACTGGGCTTTTCTTTTTCTTTTTTCCCCAACTACTTGGCTGTATTATTCTTGGGAATACGTAAGGTGCTGATTTCCTCAGTCAGCTACTCGAGGGGAAGTCTGTTTCATTCTTCTTGGCTAGGAAAAAATAACCCTTCATTTTTACTCTTTCTGTCCTAGCCCAAGGCAGGGAAGAGGCTCTACAAAAGAAAAAGACAGGAGCCTTTTTTTTTCAGGTGGAAACAACTCCCTAAAAACCAGCAAGTCATGCTTCACCCTGGGGCAGATCTGATTGTTGGTAACCACATCGAGCAATGCTACTCTGCTAATGTAGCCTTTGGCAGAATGGTCCCCTCTTGGCTTTCCATTCGTTTTGCCATTTAAACAGTTGCTAGTTTTCCTTCCCGTTTTTGTGTCTGCTTTCTTCCCTCCATTGCCTCTCTGTTAGATGCCAAAAGAGTTTCAAAGTGGTCTTTAAGTGGTTTTAAAAAAATCTATGTATGCTTCCATATGAAATGATGAAGACAATGGTCTAGATCAGCACAGGCTGGTGGGTCTTCAGGAGATGTGTTTCAGAGTGCTGGCAGGGCTGCAGCTGGTGGCATGGTTGTCCTTTTAACAGAGGACCAAGCAGGGTTGTGTTTGTCTTTTTGTGAGGAGCTCCCCAGTTCAGGAGCCTGGACATTCCTGTTGGGTGATGAGCTTCAAAGCAGGGAAATTCTGAAGCCATTCTTGAGGTACTCAAGAGCAAAAAAAGCAGCCACAGGCGAGGAGACTACTGGGCCCTTGCCTTAAAACAATTCTATCCCTCAGTAGTGGGCAACCAGTTTTTTTCCAGCCAGGCACAGCATACAAGCTCATGTCCCAGTGTTCCCAAGCATGATAGAGGAACCTCTCTGACTGCTGCCAACACAATGCCAAACAAGCCCTACACTCCTATTGTAACTGGTAACCTCTCTTCAAACTCCCCAAGAGCTCCCAGGCAACTACACCAGTTCTCTGGGGAGAAGCACAGGCTCTTCCACTTGTCTAGCATGACTAGAAGAGACTGACAAAGGAGGTTGGATGTGGGGACTCCCACCTCTGGAAAGGGCAAGGAAATAGTTCAGTTTCCATCACAACTCCAAGCTCCACCATTGGTTTCTCCTGACAGCTCTCCAGCTTGGGGCAGCTGAGCTTGCTCCCGTGTCAAAAGGGCAAATTGCTTTTTTTTGCTCTTGCGTATCTCAAGAATGGCTTCAGAATTTCCCTGCTTTGAAGATCATCACCCAACAGGAATGTCCAGGCTCCTGAACTGGGGAGCTCCCCACAAAAAGAGAAACACAACCCTGCTTGGTCCTCTGTTAAAAGGACAACCATGCCACCAGCTGCAGCCCTGCCAACACTCTGAGCATCCCCTGGGTCAGCGCACTGAGGGCTAGCAACAAGCAGCAAACACCAGATCCAAGCCAAAGCCTGAAGCACTCAAGAAATCCCTACAGGAAGATGACTTGGAACAAAGCGTCCCTCTCCCTTCCTCCCTCCCACATCCACCAGAGACTGACCCCAGAGCCTGCTACCAGTTTTCTTAGTGGCGGTTAATCATCTGCCCTCTGGAAGTCCCTTCTCAGGGTGCAGAACAATCCCCACACATTCCACTTTCTCCATCTGCTAATGGCTTCCTTCCACTCAGGCTGAGCCTCCCCCAGCCTGAACTAATGGTAGGAAATTAGCATTAAAATGATAGCTTGCTATTAGTAGTGCCTCAGCTTCCTATCACACTCCAGGAACAGCAAATGACAGGCTGTGATTTCCCTGCCGTGATGCAGGGGAGAGGGAGTGATGGCAGCCAGAATCACTGAAGTTACCCATGGAAAGTTTTAGGCTCATCTCTCCTATCCCAGCAGCCCTTTCCATTCCCCATCCCCATCGTGCTCATCCACCACACAGGCAATCCTACAAACAGATGGCACCTGTGCAGGAAAGCAGACAAATTGGCTCCCACCTGCAGGAGCACTAAGCTTTCAAAGCAGACGAGCACTCACTCGCCAAGAGCCCTGCAGTGTGGAGATGCCAGAGGAATCTGCCATCACCCGCCTTCCTCCCTACTCACTGCTCAATAACTCCTGCTGCATCCTTGCCTGGTTGCAGGCATACAGCTGGCTCCTCCCAAAAGTCAGTGGCAAGAGGAGAGGGTTGTCCTGAATCGAGTGCCTAGAAGAGGTAATTCAGGCCGAGCATCAATAGAGCGATACTTTTTTCATGTCAGCACAAAGCTTTGGCTTGGAGGGCTTGCAGCTAGCCTGAAGGAAGAGGGTTTTCTTGGGTCCCCACTGAACATCCATCTGTTTGTCATAGAAACAGCAAGCTCAAGCTGTCTCTTCTCTCCTCCTGCCAAAGCAGGGGTCTGCCCTCCCAGAAAATTCCCCTCCTTGACCAGATAGCTGTGGCAAGAGCATAGAAAAACTCATTTCATTTTCTGCCTGCCTGCTCCTCTGAGCCCACCTGGCTGAAAGCTTCTTAGTACATCAAGGCCAGGGAAGCAGATCGCGTACCAGAGCGCAGAAAACAGAGAGGCAGGAGGAGATGAGCAAATCCATGGGTGTCAATGCAGGTTGTCGTCTCCTCTGGGTACCTGACTGACCCTGCAGAGTTATAGCAACTGAGGATTTCATATATGGTGCATTCCTCCTTGCAGAGCCCCATAGCGCTGGTCATCTGCACCAGGGAAAGGGTGACAGTGAGGACAAGACATGCAGGAGCACTTGAGCGCTTTCAGCACATATTACATGGAGTCATACACAACACTGCTGAAAACATCCATTCAAAGCTACATTTTTAAGCCACTTGGGTAAAGTCAATCTATTCCACTCCATCCTTACCTCTCATAAAGTACTTGGACCAACAAGTGAAGGCAAGTGTCCTTGAGCTCCAGCCTTCCAATTGCCTTGTAATGGGCCTAGAGGTGGGATGAAAAAGGGAGAAGGAACAGGATGGTAGGAAAAAGCAGGGTAAAACAGTTATCCCTTTCCCAGCATTCCTATTAGCAGCTGAGATATGGGAGCAAGGAGAGGATTTATCTGATGATGGATAGGCCACACATTTGTATCTTCACTGAGCCGTAGACCCAGTTCAGCAGACTCCTGACAGATGCAGATAGCAAAGCCATTTTTAATAAGGTGAGGAAAAAAGGGAAAAACAAAACAAAACAACACAAAACAAAATAAAGACAGGCTCCAGCTGGAAAAGATGCAAGACAGGATCAGGGCTAATAGAGAACCAGAATCTTGGATGCAACAAAGAAGCCCACCCCCAACCTCTGTTTTCTAGCATGGCCTGGCAGCTGCAGGGTCATTCTCTCCTCCGCAATCAGGTGGAAAATGAAAGCTGCACCCAGAACAGCACTATAGCTTTGCTGAACTGGCCCCTGAGGACAGAAGGTGGCAGAGGGGCTGCTGGAACTCTTCTGGGCACAGGCACTCTTCTACAAGATTAGCTCCCATTTCAGAGGAGGTGAGAGACAGCCTGCGGAGAACATTAACATGTTTGACCTTCAGACCCTGATTTAGCTCAGGCCTGGCTCCCAAGGAGCACAGATGGCCCTCAGGACTCTGAAGAGACATCCCTGGCAGACCTCCTGTTGGTACAAGACTGCCAGCATGGCAAAGGACCATTCTGTGCAATGCTCCCATGATGGCAAACACAGCAACTCCCAATGGCCCTGATTTATCTCAGACAGTGACAAGGGCTTTCCCTCTGTCCCAGGCCATCACACAGCAAAGAGACATCAGTGACACAGAGCTGCTTACCAACACAGCAAGAAAAGTGATGCTCAGCACAGTATACATCGCCTTTTAAGCAGCACGTATGCATGCTCTGCTTGTTACTAGAAGCCAGCGGTTCTTGATGTAAGCCAAGGGGAAGGGAAAGGAAGAAGTAATCTCACGGAGGGAAAGATTTCACCTCGGCCAGTGACATTCTGCTATTGTCACTGCCAGCCATAACAGCACCCTCTCGATGTGAAATCTAAGTTGACAGTGATACAGGAGAGGAGTAGAGAGGGCAGCAATCTCTGCACACCCCTCCACAAGGCCTCTGCACAAAGAACCAGTAGCTCATCACCAGGTTACTGAGCAAGTAGATCTTCCTTTTCTAGAGCCATGGAACAATCTTTCCTCGAAGTTATCCCTCCTTCTGGGCAACTCTGTGGAAGATTTCATTTTGGTCTCTGTTGTATCCTCTTCCATTTCTGAAATAAAGAAACATATGCAGAAGCCAAAACCTCCTTTGCAAAACAACACATGCATCCATAAGTCACCAAAGCCTGAAGGGTTTCTAGTGCCAAAGTCTGGGTGCTTTCAGACTCATCGGAGGTGTATTAAGCACCTTCGAGCCCTGCTGCCTGTGGCATTTCCAGCTGACATTCCCTCCCCTTGTCCCAGGAACAGGCAAGCACAGGGCTGGGCAGCGAGGTGTGGCGAAGGTTACTGCCGAGACCTGGTAAAAATGTCATCCAGCAACATATGCTTCAAAAAAGATTCATTCCCAAGCAGCCAGGCTCCATAATAAAAGTGTCAGAGCAGGCGACTTGCCTCCCCCCAACCTCATTGCCTCCAGATTTATCCTGTCTCAGGTCTCTCTCCCCCTGTAAGCCAGCACGTGCCTTTCCTTCCAATAGGCTGGCATTGAAACTCAGCCAGCTGAGATTGTAAGGGAAAAATTAAAAAAAGCCAGGTGAAGGGACTGGGGGGGCGGAAAGTGCTCAGAGCCAGGTTTTCCTCTAATTTTGGCTGCTCTCAGTTCTGAAAGGGAGGAGGGGGAAGCGAGAAGTATCTTAAACATGAGAATGCTCCCAAACCAGAAGCCACCTGATTTTGTGTCCCAAACCAATGCTGCAGCTGCTAGGCTGTATCACCTCATTCTCAGGAAGCTCAAATCACATTCCTGATAAAACCCATGCCAGAAGACATGAACACCTCTGAGCTTGTCACCATCACAGCCTCTTCTGAGGGCTGTGCATGTGGAGAGTACCCAGAGAGCAAGGAGAGAGGATGAAGCTCCCTGTGAGTCACAGTCTTGGAGAATGCTGAGCACTGGCTTATCTTCACAGAGATATGATGTTAATGCAGTACTGCAGACAGCTCCAAAGACAGAAATGGGGGGCACAGGGGGAGGAGAGAGAAGAGAGAAAGAGAGAGGTTAATGTTAATGGTTCTTTGCAAAGAGCTAAAAATACCCAGAATAGCCAGAGTTTCTGTTGTGTCTGGGTTTTTTCTCTTTTCTTCCCCTCATCCCCCCAAAGGAATATGCCACATAAATTAGAATTATTTCCTTCTAACCTGCAAGACAGGACCAGGCAAAGCATCCTTCAGCTGAGAGTGAAAGAGACAGATCCTGCCTTTGTCGGGAGCACACCAGCCCCAGGGAGGCGAGGTAGAGGGTGGCAGATACAAACTGCAGAGACCCTGCTGGCTAATTCTGGTAACCAGGAGAGACAGGCCTGTCCCAGGCTCCCAGCTGGGGTGCAGGGTGTGTTTCTCCAATGCAAAAGAGACATCAATAGCAGAAGTGAATCCTAGGCATCTTAACTGTCCTGAGGGGACGCAGGTTAAGAGCAGATGCCTGCAACAGTAGGCTGTGGAACAGCTTTCCATGGAGCAGAGAAAAACTCCACTACTGCTAAGGCAGTCCTGTTATATTTTCAAAACTTGTTGCAGGAGGCAGAGCCCATGATACCTTCTGGACCTATGGACTTTATCATCCAAGGACACCTTTTTCTGGCCCATGCTAGGATACCCATTTAGGTACGTGGCTTGCAACCTAGCACCCCCTTCCTCCATTCAGCTAATAGCATGGACAGAATCAGTTTGCTTCTAGCAGCAAATGCTCATCCATAGGCAAGAGAAAAACCAAAGCCACCCCCACCACGCTATAAAAGCACTGCTTCAGTGTGTCACAGCTGTTTCTCACATCTGGACGAGACAGCACTTAAAGTGTTGCAGCTGGCACCAGCTCCTCAGCATCTCTTAATCCTGTTAACACCAGGCAGGGGAGAGGTCTGGCAGTCGAGGTGAAGGGGCACTTCATCTCCATCAGGTTCTCCTTCGCTAATGAAAATGTTTCACTAGCGTGTCCTCAGGAAGGTTTCCTACAGCTCCAGCCCTTGTGTGATTGAAGGCCAATCTCGGTTCCTGTTGGCTGAATGGCAGCCCATGAGGAAGGTGATGTATTGTGTTTCACTTCAACTCGACATTTAATGGTGCTGGAAAAAGAAGAAAAAGCACCAGATGTTTCTAGATTGTAAGTGATCTCTTCCTGTAAGACAGAGAGAGGGCAAGGCAGGAACAGGGGTCTCAAGGACTGGGATCACAGTGCACCCCTATAAATTCAACCCCTCTTCAAAGGGCTATTTCATGTGCCAGTGTGACTCCCTCCAAGAAGCAGTCCAGCTGATCACATGTGGCAACAAGGGGCAACACGTCCTGTAGCCACTCTGTGGGTCATGACAGGCCTCCAGTGAGCTCCCCATCATCAGTCTGGTCAGTGCAGCAGCTGGGAAAAAGGACAAGGTCTGGAGTGCAGGCTATTTGGGGTCAGGGAGGAGAGTATGTAGCAGGGGCTTGGTACCCACAGGCAGTGGCCTTGGCTCCTTTGGCTGGCTTTGAACTAGGCTCTGAAGCCTCAAGATGTGAGTTTTCCAATCTGCGGTGTTAGCTTTCTTTTAAAATGCTTAGAGACCTACCCATAAAAAATGGAGAGAGAAAATCAAGATTACAATCCTCTAGCTGATTCTGAGCTCACACTCAAGGAGACGCCTGGCTCCAGGACACACCAATCTTTCCCCTCTGCTCCAGAGCCACAGCCCCACCAATTGTTGCTCTCCTGCTGTGTCTGCCCTTGCTGGAACAAACCAATTACCCATCATAGCACCTTCTACCTACAAATCTTTGCAGCTTTTCTCCTCCTTTTTTGCCCCTAAAAAATCACCAATATTTGTTGAGGACACTCAAACATAACACAACCTCTCCTGTTTGCTTTCCTTTCTACTCCTCCCCCTTTTCCTACCTCTTCCCAGCCCTGCCTGCCACTGACACTGGATATGGGATGCTTACCACAGACCACACAAAATGTATCCTCCAACAGCTAAATCTGGAGGAGAAGGAGAAACTAAGAAATCAGAAAGAAAAAGAAAAAACTTCCAATTACTGGCAATTAGCTCTATCTACTCAGCTCTTAGCCACTGGACCCCGTGCCCCAGACACAAATCACCCTGGTAGGTGAGCACACAGGGTAGCACATAACATACCTGCGCACACAGTACACAGGTGAGTAATCAGGGTGCTTGCTGAAGATATTCCAATCCATTTGGTCACCAATGGCTGCAGCCCTTTTCCTGTAGCCCAGTCAAATTGTGGATGGTACTTTTCTCTGCTCCCACGAGCTGTGGTCCAAGCAGAGACAAAGACACTTGCTGAGAGCTGAAGCCCAGCACATGAAATTGCCTGGGGGATGTCCATCCTCGTGCCCAGACCCACCTGTTTGGGTTATCTGGCTGTTTTTCTTCCCAGGAGGGTTATCAGCTACAGACAGCGCTATGGGCTGCCTGTTGATGCAGCTGCAGAGGGAACAGCCCTTGCTGACAAACACCTTCCCCTCCACAGGAGGACATGCTTCACTCCCAGCCAGAGGGAAAGTGGAGGCACCCAGCACACTGCTGCAGCGGAGAAGGCACTCAGGCAGCCACTAATGCTTCCTACTGTCTTGAAGCAAATGGATGAATTAGCTTTTATTAGCTCTTACGAAGAGCACATCACTCCTGCCCTTTCCTCCTTGCGCAAGACTCATACACAGACTCAGATGAGCAGCAAGTGAAGCAGAACCAACTTACCTCTGTGCCAGCAGTCCCAAACTCCTCTTGGGTCCTGTATAAATCTTATGAATTTTAAATCTTAGACAAGGTGGGAGTTAGGATAGAGCAATCCTCCTAAGGGTGCTGCAGGGCCCTTGCTGACCCAGAGTTCTTTAAAAAAGATGGATGCTTGGCTTTTTCATACAGATCTCTCAGGTAGCACCACACATGGCCCAAAGAAGGGCATGGTCTCCATGCCAAAGCCACTGCACAGTCCCTACTGCAGACACCCAAACTTGGAGCTGTTATTTGGGGTTGGTCGGCAGTTTTCCACTGAGCACTCCTGCCACGTGATGTATTCCTCACCCCCAGCACCCAGCCATAAGCAGGGCTGAGGGATGGTGCTGCTCCAGAGAAGTCTCTCTGAAGTCACTCTGGGGCTTGTTAGCAGAGTGATAAAGGGGATGAATGGCCTCAGAGAAATGCTCTATTTCCTGCTGTGGCATTCATTATCCTTTAGCCAGGCAATTCTTCACACCAGCCAGGAGCTCTGGGCTTGCTCGTTTATTGTCCTCAGGGGCTGTTTTCCACAAGAGGCCAAGCTCTGTACTTGCACTCATCGCCCCAGGCAGCGCAAGCATGCCTGAAGAGCCCTCAGCATGGCAGCCCATGCAAGACGGCTGGAGGCAGAGCAACTCTTCTCCTGGGTAGTCTCTGAGCCTTCCTCCCACCCAACCAGCTTGCTTTCCCAAACTCACAATTTGGTGATCTGAGCCACAGCTGCCCCTCCAGATCTGCAGGAAACAGAGCTGGGCACGTTTTCAGCCTGATTTCCCAATAAGTGCAAAGCATATGCACTCCTGCTGCATCAGTCTGTCCTCTGCCCACTTCCCGCAACTTCTGACACTGCAACAGATTTCAACCTGATCTGACAGAGAGACAGAGGTCTCAGAGTCAGTCAGAGTCTATAAATTTCATGGGAACAGACTGTTAAACAGAGGAGAGACATTATTAGCACCTTCCAAACTGTAGTGTATCATCCCTTATTAGACATCAGACAATCTGTGTGGGAGAAGGAGAGATGCTACAAATATCCCAGTAAGGGGAGATGCTCCATTCAGCACAAGCAGCTTACTAGACACCAGAGAATCCAGACTCAAGAGATATATCCACAAGAGATGAGACTTCATGGATCCCACCGCACACAGTCCTAATGGGTGAAGGTTTCAAGCCTGCTTGGCTGACAGGAGAGACAGCCAGCTAAGATGGCATGTTAGCCTTTTCAAAGGCTTTTCAAACCCTCTGGAACCAGGCTGTGTGCTTTTTCCTTGCTGCTTTTCCAGTGTGCAAGCTGAGGTCCTGCTGCATTTCCAGCTTGAATTGCCACCCCAGACTTACGGATTAGTTCAAATGCTCCCTGAAATGGAAGAGACATGCCCAGGTCCAAGGGGGAGCACTGTTGGGCTCCATCCCTGCAACCCTCTCATTTCCTCTCTGCCACACAGAGAGAGATTTCACCTTTCAGCAAGATGGTTCATCCGCTTCCAGCAAGTGCCAGCAAGTGGGAAGGCAGCCTAAAGTCCAAGCAGCCACCCAGGGAACACACAATAGTATCACTTACACATCAAACTACCCATTATTAGCAGGTTGACTGGTTAGTGGCATTTGTTACTGTGTGAGAGGGTGCCTGTTCCTCTACACGTAGGCCCTTTCTCCAGACCAGACCCACTCACCAACCCCAGTACAAATCCGCAAGCCGGTGCCAGCACAGAGCTCACAGGCAGCAGCATAGGTGCAAAGCTCAGCCTTTCCCTGGCAGGACAGGGTAAGTCCTAGCAACCCTTCCTCTTCCTTCTCTAAAGGATGAAGGGGACACAACAGTCTCTTGGTTCTCCTTTAAAGTCAGCTAAACAGTTTGCACATTACACAGTCTGATACAGCCTTGGGAGAAAAACACCAAGAAGCTATTTAGTAGACTTGCTGGCTGGCTTTCCTTGCTCACCTCCTTTCAGTGACCCAATTAGGAGACCCTCATTAGGCTGTTCCAGTGTGGAACCTGGAGCTGGTCTTGCTGGGACCTCACATAACTCATCACTACTCTCTGGTACAGGAAGAATTAGCAAGAAGCACATGGTACATGGCAAGGTAGCAAAGGTGACTGGAGCTTGCTGAGGCTGACCCCATTGCAAGGAAGCCAAACCTTACATGCAGTTTGGGGACAGAGTGGGGTAATCCCTGTGCTCATTTAGGATCTGTACTGCCCCAGTTGTTATCTGTTCATGGTGTCATTTCCAGCCTCACTCATTCCAGAGCCCTGGAAGTAATTGAGAAGTGGAAAATAGCTTTTCCCTCCAGCTCCTATGTGACAGTGGCCCAGCTGGCCAGATGCATTTTGGGGCTTCTCTGAATCACCTGGTAAAGGCCAAGTCCCAGGATGTGCTGTCAGCCTGGTGGATCACGTATCACTTGTCCTTGCAGGGCTTCAGCTCCACAAAAAGAGTATTTAAACATGCACTACAGCACATCCTTTATTCCAAAACAAGGATTTACACTTCAGGGCTGCTTGACTCCCTGTTCTGCCCAACAAAAGGAGTGATGGGGATTGAATCCAGGCTTGTGTTCATTAAAAACAAAAAAAAAGAGAAAATCCAGAAATCCAGTCACTCTATCTTAATTGTTCTGATCCAACCTTTCACAGTGTTGCATTGAGCTGAAGGGCTGCACCTGAAAGTATGCCAAGAGCGGCATGAAATGTTAATGTTGCAATTAAAACAATATGAATATTGCAGCACCGCTCTGCTGCTCCCCATCCACTGAACAATTCTCATTCAGTGGAAGTCAAGTTACATTTGAGGAAATAATGAGGTGTGCTAATTAAGTCTGGCCTAGGAAGACAGCAGTCTTAAAAGGGGGAAAAAAAAATCAGATCTCCCCAAAATATATACAGTCACTGCTTATTATCTGCAGAGGGAAATCATTAACACTGCACAATGCCAGGATCACAGGTCAGCACCCACTGTCTTATTGCACACATCTAGAGGAAATTATCTTTTTAATGATAAATCACATAAGTCAGGACCTGCCTTGTCCCTAGGAGCTGAGTGGGGAATGCCAGGCTGACACTTTCCATACTCTGAATGCAGAAAACAGGTACCTGACAGTGAATGCCAAATCCAGGCTGGGCTAGTGAGAGGCAGGTAGGGGCTCCAAGGAGCTGAAGTCTGCAGATTGCATTCAGCTGACACAAGACAAATCCCACCTTGTACACAGGGAAGGGATTTTTCCTCCCCAGCCACTGAGACAACTGACTGACAGTGACACTAGCTTGAGCTAGTGGAAGCCATATGGAAAGAGACTGCTGGGTCAGTCCTAGGGGGACAAAGACTGGTCAGGATCATCTCATGTTTTAACTCTAACAAGAGGCAACGGGGGAAGACCCCCCCACTTCCTGCCCCTTGCATCCACCAGTTGCTGCCCCAAGCCAGTGCAGTAACACTGCACCCACCAGTTGCTGTCCCAAATGCATGTTGCAGTAACATTAGGACACAGCAACAGCCCAGAAACCAGAAACATCAAGTCCTGGGGTCCCAAAGGAGATCTGTATCAATGCATCACACCCACAACTTTCCCACCTTCTTGTCTTTATCAGTGGGTGGATGCAAGGGAGAAGAAACAGATGATCGGATTGGACCTGTCAACAGGCAGTTGGTTTACTGCCTG
>JANHGB010052526.1:37649-51003 GCA_026283785.1 Coracopsis vasa | reverse complement strand
GGTCTCTGCCCCAGGGCACCCTCCCCTGAAGGTTTTTCTTCCTGAGGTGCGCAAATGCCATGCGGGGCTCCCGGGACTGCTGCTGTTCCCGTGCTACCTGCCTGCTCCTCTGCAGGAGCACAATCGGCTCTTTCATTAGCAGGCCTCCCAGGGGGCCGTGTGGAAAATGAATGGAAAAGGCAACTGGCTGTTGTAGCTTGTCTGTTAACATCCACCAGAAAAAACGTGTCAGGTTTTTCCTTGACACCGAGAGCTGGGAGGGAGGATTCTTAAAGCTGCAGAGCCTGCCCTGCTGGGAAGGTGCTGCTGCGGGCTGGGGGCAGCTGGCACTGCTGTGGTCAGCCGTGTGCTCTTGTCTGCCCATCTTATCTAGCCTGGAGCCTGCTCCCTCCTCTCCTCTGCCGACTTGCTGCTTGGCCTTTGCTGCAGCTCTCAGTGGGCCAGAGACTGCTGCTGGTCCCCCAGAGGTCCCATGTGAGCCTGCATCCTTTGGAGACCCCTTCCTTGAGAGGGCTTCTCACCTGCCAGCCTGGGGAAGCGGCCAGGTCACACAAGGGTGTGCCAAGGGGATTTGGGAATTCGAGCCATTCCAAGTTGGACATTTAGTGTTCTTCTGAAGCCCACAACCCTCTGCCTGGGGAAGGCAGTGAAATGCATGTGGATGCTGCTGCTGGTGGGGGCCTGGCCATTCTCTCAGGGATTCTTTCCCCTCTTGCACTCTCAGCAGGAGTGTGCTGTCCCCAAGGCTTCTGCTGGGCAGCAGACATGCTTTCTGGTTTAGATGAGTTTGTAATGGCTTTGGGGAGGTTTTCTGTAAGTTACTGATAATTCAGTATAGCCGTGGCCTTTGGTTTATGTCCCTGTAGTTGTTCTACTTGGTCCAGAAGAATTGTTCTGGTTGCTCTGCTTTTAGATAGGGGTGGTGTTCTCGCTGTTGGTGACGTCTGTGGTAGTGCATGCAGGGCTCCTGCCTGCCAGGAAGATGCTGGAGCTCCCTCTGTTCTTTCCTTCTGTTGGCCCTCTTGCCAAGCACGCCTCACTTCAGGTGGAAGAGTCTCAGCTTCTGAGGCTTGGAGCCTGGAAAAAGAGCTCAGTGATGAGCCTGGTCAGGGCTGAGCTCACAGGAAGACTGGGAGAGCTGCTGGAGTAACAGCCCGAACTGTTGGACAGGAGCTGCTGCCCCTGGTGGGTCCAGCCTTTGGGCTTGCAGTGCTTCCCAAGGCCTTGGCAGTGCCTCCAGGGCCTCCCCTCTGGCAGGCAGCACCCTCCTGCTTTCAGAGGGGATTGCTGGGGAGAGATGGGCAAGAATGGGCTCAATCACAGCTGGAGCTGGATTGATCCAGCTCAATCACAGATTGAGCTGGAGCCTTCCACGGAGCTGAGCTGCTCCCAGGCTCCGGTAAAACAGCCAATCCATAATGGCAGAGCCCCCTGCCCTGATCCCTGAGCCCTTCCTGCTGCAGAGGCACCTCTTTGTTCCCAGGCTCCAGGAGCGCCTCGCCTGCCCCTCCTGTGGGGCTGGCCTCATACCACAGTCTGTGTGGAGGCCAGTACTGGGTCTTGCTGGTTTCTGCTGGTCCTGCCGTGTGCCTAGCAGCACGTGGCTGAGCCAGGCTGCATCTCCCAAATGAAAGCGCTCACTTCTATTGCTCACTGCTCAGGTTGCAAGTTCCGCCAAGAGGCTCCTGTTCCTGGAGTGGCACCACATGCCAGGGCTTTACAGACCCTGCACAGCCTTTTCCTTCCCTCCTGCTGTGCCTCAGGCAGAGCTGCTGGAGCTGGGCCTTGTGGGACCCTCCAGGAAGCCAACAACAACCCCCAAACCTCTGGAAAGCTGCAGCTTTTCCCCTTGTCGTGGATGTGATGTGAAGGGAGCTCTGCTGCGTGCCCCAGCAGCAAAGACTTAGCAAGGAGTCGTGAAGGCAGAGGCTCAGACCTGCTGATGTGACTGTTCAGGGAGCTAACTCTGTAGTGGCTGGGCCATGGTCTCCTGGAACGGGTCATCCAAGCTAGGAAGTTACAGTGAGGGCTGGACTGCGTCACCTTTTGGGTGTCATGTCCTGAATGTCCTGCATAGCTGGTGGGACCGTGACCACCAGCACTGTCCCCATGCCCTAGCCATCTCTTTAGATGGGAGGCTGGTGTGTGCCCAAGCCAGCATGTCAGCAGGGTCCACTGGCTCTGGTCCTGCTGTAGTGTCCCAGGGTTGTTTTTGTAGACAACCAGCCATCCCTGCTCAGAGCCAGTGGGGCTCTGACCAGGCCTTCTCCTCCCATCCTGTCTTCTCTCCCAGGCCTGTTCAGAGAAACGAAACAGAAGTCTGAGGTTCTCCAGTTATACCTGGCAGACAAATGGAGCAGGACACAGTTGTTTCTAAGCTGCTTGCGGCCAAGACTGGACCAGCAGCATGAGTAAAGCTTCCCACTGCCTGGGGAGACTTAAACTTTACCCAGGACAGTGAACATTATCCCTTCTCCTACACTCTGGGCTCCTTCTTGGTTTAGGGATGGCGGTGGAAGTCCAGCTTTCCCCCTGCTTCTTCCTGAGGGGGCCTGTAGCCACAGCATGGAGTCATTCCCTTGGCTGCAGGTGTGCACAGTGGTTAGGGAGCACCAGGGAGATGGGTGCTGCCCACCCCACAGCCCTGAGCTCTGGTTAGCATGGGGGACCCTGACACTCTGGGCAAGCTGGCTTGGCTCGGTGCTCCCACAGATGTATTTGCTGCCCTGCCTTTTCTGCCTGGTGCCAGGGTGATTTCAGGGCACGGTTCTGGCTCTGGGATGTGATTCTTCTGTGGATTGATGAGGGGACAAGTGGGTTGGTGCTTTTTGGGTAGCTCAGAGGATCTCCTTATCTTCTGTCTGCATAAGCAGCAGTCCCAGCTGCTCTGGAGGTGCGATGGTGGGTACAGATTTGTTTGCATGGAACCGTTTGAGTGGAGACTGGCCTTAGCAAACAGTGGAGCTGTGCAGTGAGGGTTTGGGAGCTGAGAGGGTGGGAAGCGCTGTCTGTCTGTCTGTCTGGAAATCTTCCTGGCTGCGTGTGTGGAGATGGAGCCATCCCACCCAGGGAAGGGGCAGCGGGGCTGGTACCTCCTATGAGACAGCTCCCTGGTGCTTATGTCCACGGATGTCAGACGTGTGTGGTTGCTGGTGGTCCCACAGGGCTCGGGCTCAGCCTGGGGCCGTTATCGCGCTGGCTGCTACCAGCTTCGTTTCGTGGAACTGTAAATCCGCTTAATGGGCTGGGTGGGAATTGCAGCTCAGCTCTGCTAAATGGGAGCTCTGATGCTGCGTGCGGGGCACTGGAAGTAGCTGAACTGAGACCTTATTGAGGCCCAAATCACCCCCAGGCCCCCTCCCAAAATAATAATAATAATCCTTCTGACATTCTGGCCGCTGGCAGCCAAGACAAAGCTCACCACAAAGTGCATCCCACTGCTTCACCCCCTTGGTTCAATTCCAAACCCACTCAGACTAGACAAGAAATGTCCATATACTGAGACACACAAGGAAATGGATTTCCCAACATTTTGGTAAGTCACTCACACAGCTCTCATGGCACAATCCCCAGAACTCAGACAGGACATCTCCCTGGTGCTACTGTTGTGTTATATTCATTAAAAACTTACATTCATTATTTGTTATCCTGCAATTCTGTAAGGCAAATCTAAAGAAACGTTGCCATGACAAATACACACAGTGGAGTTTTCATACTACCCTGATCCCCATGATATCCCTTCCTGCAATTAACAGAACCCCGTTTTATTATGTCTCAACTAGACAATCAAAATATTTTCAGTAGTGCTGGCGTTAGCTTATAAAGAGACAGAGCGCCAAATCTAAAAATGCTTTATAGCAAAGCAGAAGAGCTTCATGCACAGCCAGACCTCTCAGATGCCATGGGCTAGGATACCATGTTATAAGGCTGTAAAGCTATGGCCTGTGGCTCGGGGCCAGCCTGCAGAGTAATTTAATCTAGCGCACAAAGAAATCAGGAAAATGGCCTTTGCTGTGCTGAATCAGCAGTGCTGGAAGCCGTGCCACCCTCTGACAGCTAGTAAGAGAGCACTTTGTCTGCAGTGCCAACTCCGTGTAGAGCAACTATTGGGCAAAAGAAAAGACCAGCAGGAATATTATGTGCCAGATTTTCAGTAGATGTAAGTCAGAATAGTCCCAATGACTTCAGGAGTTGCACTGATTTACATCATTTCAGGATTATAAGGATTTACATCCACTGGAAGTTTCACTTCTCTTTTTATTGTCTGTTAATTAAAAGACTGGTGTAGACTTGGCAGCAGCATGAGTCTTCAACAGAGTGAGATTGGGGAAGGATCTTGAAAAAGTTTTGTAAGGCTCAGAGAAATGCAACAAGCCATTTTTAGTTTAAAAAGATATGGTGGCTAAATTAAAATTCACAAGATGTACATAAATCCTCATCTATACATGAGTAATATACATAAGCATATAATTTCTCTCAACACTGGAGCTCCATAAATATAACAATGGCAAAAGAACAGCAATAAATGAAAACTTTGTTCATTCAATCTGGTTATATATAATGAAAAACTATCAGCACAGATGTTGTTCCTATTTATGAGTCATGACTAGGGCCAAAACAAATGCCATGTATTACTTAACTTTGTTTTTTTGTTTTTTTTTCTCCTAACTGTAAGTGCCAAAAAAAACGACTGCCACTGGGATTAGGAAAAACCACACATCTGGAAAAAACAGGGGGCACTGCGCAACAGGAAGGAGACCAACCGGGGCAAAGTGTGGATTGCTGTGATTTCCAAATAAACTCATAACTACTACATCACATCACAGCGCCTTCTGAGCAGTTTCTGTTGCTTATCTGCTCTCCTCTTAAAAGAGGAGACTTTGACCAAGACACAGTGTGCACATCTCTCATTAGTTTCCCATAGGTGACCATGATGGGTAACGAACGGAGTCATAGACTTGTTTGGGTTGGGAAGGACCTTAACATCATCCAGTTTCAACCCCTGCCATGAGCAGGGACACCTCACACTAAATCACGTCACCCAAGGCTCTGTCCAGCCTGGCCTTGAGCATTGCCAGGGACGGCACATTTACCACTTCTTTGGGCAATCTGTGCCAGTGCCTCACCACCCTCAAAGTAAACAACTCTTTCCTTATAGAAGAAGGAAATTGAAAATTATTCTAGTGCTTGAGATCCTTAAATGGGCGACAGATTTATGCTTTTAAGACTGAAAGTAAGCAGAACCTGCAGGCTTGGCCATGTGAAAAACTATGTGGAGTTGCTATTCCTGTGGCGGAGCAAACCACTCCCAAGCCAGCTGATCCTTCAGAAACACTGAGAATTAGCCTTATAAATAAGACACTGGCTACTAGTGCAATTTGGCTAATGTGTTTCACAAGAACTTAAAAATAAACTGTTTCACAAGCTACCTAAAAAAAGAAAAGCTTAAGCCCAAAAGACTCAAGAAGTAGCATCAGTCCATCATATTTTTTTCAGTAATCACCTCCAAACAGGTCAGTATTAAATCTCCTGCTTCCAGCGAGTCCAATTTAAGTGTTCTTCAAAGGCTTCTGCAATTTTAGGAGTATTAAATTTTATACCTCCTAAGCTATTTATTAGCTAGGGAAGTACTTAATTGACATTCACCAGGTATTATCTTCTTCTGAGCATATGTTACTGATTTTGGTATATAACCTTGAGCTTTTTGCCTTTTTTTTCCCCCCCTTTCTTCTTTTTCAGGACAGCTCTCCTAAGACCAGTAGGCTTCTCAGTGTGCAATTCCCTACAAATATTTCCAAATGGAGGGGAGGACACATATATTGCAATGACAGACTGTTCACAAGGGACCCCAATACAGATGAAAGGTTGAAAAATCACTTCTATATTAATAAGCTGTTGCAGAAATGCTGTCTCCTCTTTAGGTCTCCACAATACACGCCACTTCTGGAGTTGCCCAAACCCAACATGAACCGTGGCCCAGCCTACCTGACCCCACAGGCACTCAGCATTCCACTCTTCCATGTCCATCTCTTCTTCCCACCCACCCCTATTTCAATTATCTGGATTTTTTCTAGAAGGAACCTCACTCCACTGACATTAAACTCTCCATCTGACAGTCGCGTTGCCAAAGGACACTACTGCTGCATTAACAGAACTTTGCTTCATCATCACGTCTTCCCAGGCAATGAAACCTGCTATATTATTATAAAAGTAAAACCAGCTGTGCCACTATTGCTAAGTTCTGCTGCTATTTAACAGGATACAGCAACCATTATACCTCAATTCACAGCAGAAAGGGAAAATAAAACTTTGTTTTATTGAAAATACTAGGAAAATTCATTCCAGTAAAATGCATCATCTGCTCCAAGCTTCGCCAAAACTCCACAGTTAACTCATCACTCTCGGAAATTCCTGCAAAGAAGGAATACCTCATGCAACACGTACTCAGTGATCAACATGGGATTAAACCTCTATTTTATGTTTAATACAAGATGTCTCCCAGTATTTCTTAACTGAGCACTGTGCCACACAACCCTTCTACATGGGTTTCACAAAACCATAGCATTGTTTAGGTTGGAAAAGACCTTTAAGATCACCGAGTGCACCCATTAACCCAGCACTGCCAAGTCCACCACTGTCCCCAAACACCACATCTACACATCTTTTAAACACTTCCAGAGATGGGGGTCCACCATTTCCCTGGGCAGTCTGTTCCAGTGCTGGAGACAACACTTTTGGGGAGGAATTTTTTCCTAATATCCAATCTAAACCTCCCCTAGTCTTCTAGTCAGGAGCTATCAGAACCATCCAGTACATGTAGAGTAGCTTGCTATAACAGGCTGTAACAACCTGTAACAACCAGCCAACAGGCTATAACCAGGCTGTAACAACCAGCCTTCTATCTTTCAACTTCTCTTAAATCCCAAACTCTAGGCAAAAAAAAAAAAAAAAAAAAAAAAAATCAAAAAATGTCTTTAAGTGAACTCTGCACAGGAACAACCAATCTTCTATTCAGCTACTTGAACGAGCATGGAGAGTTTAGTGACCTAGAGATCACTGAGCTTCTCCTGATGAAGGTCTCTTCTCGTAGTCTGAACATAGTATAGGGAAATCTTTTACTGCAATATAAATATTTTTGATAGCTGCCACCCTTGAAGATTTCATCATACCAAATCTTATCATGACCTATAGTTTTTCCTTTGTCCAAGCAACCAGACACACATTTTTCTTCATCCTCAACCAGTCCCTTCTCTCCCCAGGAAAAGAAAAACCCAAACAACATGAAAATCTCTTTCTTTCTTTTTTAAATGCTGTTTACCCACGTTTCTTTATCCTCTTCAGAGGATCAAAGGCAAAAGAGGGCACTGAGTCAACTGAAAGGTGTTCAAAAGCCCATAAAAAGATAAATAAATGAAAATATAATTCACCCAAATAATTCAGGCACAAAATAAAAACATTTAAAGTTTCTGGAGATGAGCAAAACAGTTGCCTTTCATGTGTAATTGTGTAAATCTTCTGTTCTCGGGGGAGCTAAGCAACCAGCCAGCAATAATTAGGCTCCTGAAAGATACGTAGCAAGGAATACAGGTCCTGAAAGGACGACTTTTTCATGTTTTCCAGGGAAGCACTTTCACTGAGGGGGAAATACTGGAATTCCACTAGGCCTGCTCTCTTCTATCACCTGAACTGAGATGCTCCAGAACCAGGTCTTATCAGCAGAGGGAGTGTCTTCCTCTAACACAGAGATCAGCTTGCATCTGGATGTGTTCAGTTACCAAAAACACACCAACGTGATGAGGAAAATTGAACAGATACTAAACAGTAAAATATTTAAGTGTGAGCTAGGCCGTCTAAAAAGCTCTATGAGTAACACAGATATGATAAAAACAGGCAGTGCAAGACCTAAGTGCATTGCACAGAGTGAATAACTTGCTCTCAACACATTACAAGATTAGACAGATCACAGGATGGGAAATGGGATACAGCAAATGTCAAAATCCCCAACAATGAGTACAGTGAAAACAGACTACACCAAAGAGTCCACACTTCACATACAGGTACAACACTCCCATCTGCTACTTAGCTTTAAATTAATCCTGTTCTTTCAGCTCATGTTGGGATTAGTAACAGCTCCTTCAATAAAAATGTCTTTTACTGAGCAGACCTCACTCCAGTCCTGGGGGAGGCCAGCCTGAAAAGCAAGTCCTGTAGCCTGGAAACAGACCTCTGGTGCTGGCCAGCAGATGAGTTGGGGCATTTAAAACCCCCTCCAAATTCAGCGTGTCCAGCGCTGGTCAGAGAACTGAAACAGTCCTTCCACTCCAACAGCAGCAGCATGAACCTATCTTAAGTTTTTAATCTGCAATGTTTCCAGATGGTGAAAACTCCAGGATCTCAATGTATGTAACTCTCGTAAAAGCCAGGAAAATTACCGACAACTGGAGACGTCTGGATTTGTGTTCCTACAGATCTCAGATCCGCAGCGTCAAGATACAAAAGGCTCAGATTACAAACCACCATTTAAATTTTAGTTACTTCAATAAGTTTACCCAGAGAATAAGTTTTAATGGTTCATGGTCAAAACAGAAGGCTCTATCACGGGGGCTCTGTGACAGTCTGTTCTGAACTGGTTTTGTTCAATGCTTTTACTAACAGAACAGATACAGGAATGTAGCGTATGCTTGTTACATCTGCAAATGATACAAAAGCAGGATGCAACTGAAACTCTGCTGTAAGTCAAGATGTGAATTCAAAACGATCTTAGCAAGTCAGATCAGGCTGATAAAATATTATATATTTTATACATATATTTAATTTTATATATATATTATATATATATAATTCAATAGAAGAGGAGCAAGGTAACTCAATTCTGCAGGACTAATCAACTCCACAAATGGAAAATGACTAGGTAGGTAGCAGTTCCCCAAAAAATGATGTGGGAGGTTATACTGGATCCCAAGCTGAACATGAGTCAACAGTGTCATACTGTTAAGAAGGGGGAAAAAAAGCAGTCATCACATTAGATAAATCAACTGGAGTATTGCCTGTAAAACAGGCAAAGTAATCCTCCTTGTCTGTTCAGCGCTGTGAGACTTGGCTGGTATAGTCACATCAACTCGGGGCATCAAGCTAGTAGCAAACGTAAGGGCTCAGAGAAGGGAGCCCAGGCACGACACACGAAAGGGAACAGATGAGCGGTTCAGCCTACAGACACTGAAAAAAATAAAGAAAAGGCAACAACTGTTCTCTGTGTCTATGACAAATAGCACAAATAACAACAGGTTTAAACTACATCAGGAGCGCTTCAGCTTAAACATGAAGGAAGGAAAGGTAAACAACATCATATACTAGCTGTGGTCCCTATGACTGGATCTTCAGGACCACACTGGGAAAAAGCCTACTACAAAGGAGCTGCTCATGCCTTGAGGAGGCATCCTCTTGGGCTCCTCCAGCCCCATTTTAATGTGAGTTCACAAAGTACCAGTAAACAGATTGTAAGGAGATGGTTCAGGTAATGCCACAGACAGCTCTCAGGGAAATCAGCAAGACTTCGTGGAATAGAAAAAAAGAAGAATCTATGGCCAGAAGCACCTACGGAGCAGACTGATCAAACATGCAGGGTTGATATAAATAGACTTACCTATTAATCACCACTGACTGTATCAGGAGCAAACAGGTTATTAAATTCTACGCTGTAAACTAATCCCGATTTGCAGTTTTTCAAGTGCAACCATTTCTTTTCTAACATCTTCACAAGCCTGTTTCTTGATGCTTTTATTTCATATGCCAATAAACCCAATATGCTTTTCCTGATACACGGTGAAGTAACAAATGTTTGTTTCACTGACCTGCCTTTGACGATTCTTTAGACATGAACTGACAGAGCTAGCTTATACATAGCTTTGTACAGAGCAATTTTTGAAACACTGACTATTTATCTTTGGATAATTGCTATATTCATAATTATTTTAAAGACAATTCTGTTTAATAAGGATTGCAATTACACTAGACAAGCTCCATGAAACGAAATTTTAGACTGGAAGTAATTTTTGTGACTAACCTATGAACTGCTACAAAACCGTGATTTATAATAGGCATGGTAATAGCCTTAATGATTGCAGTGCTTCTGGGTATCAAGGAAACGCACAGACTGGCTCATTTCAAAGCAGAAAGGCCATTTATTTTTTCTTTTCTCCTTCATGGGTGGCCCATACATATCTTCCAGGCCCTTGGAGGAGCTTCCAACATCCCTACTGTGTGTTCCACATAGTGGCTGCTATTACCATGCTAATGTTAATAGGTTGTAGTTTATGTGACCCCTCCGAGCAGAAGCTATTGCACAGCATAAGTAGCCGAGTGCTGAATTACTGCCACTGGCTCTCTATTACAAAACGCTGGCAAGTGCTGAGGAACAGTGGCAGGAAAGTAGTGAGGGCAAAGCAAAAAATAATTACAATTTCGTACTGGAAGGGAGCAGAAGGCAGGAAGCTGAACAGGCCGGCAAAGAGGGATGCTGAAGCCTGGGGTCATGAGGCATGGGGCAGCAAGAGCAGCTACGCCGCTGCTTCCAATGACAGAGCAGCCCATATGCCAGAACATTTGCCACTTCTCTCCCTCTGTGCAACTGCAATTCAAAATTAATAAATAAATTAGGGACAATGAATACAAGCAAGCAAAAAAATCAGGAAGCCTCTGGCAAAAAAGCAAAAAAAAAAAAAATAAATAAAATCTTGTTCAACTCAACTCTTTTTCTGTAGTGCAGAAAACTCTCCAGGGGAAGATTCTGCTGAATGAAGCGAAGTAGCCAGTTCTAATGACAAATATTTTGGGAAAACAGAGAGTCCATATGTTCTCCCTTTATTCTACTAAAAATAAAGAGGAAACCAAGAGCTTTTTGAATTTAAAATGTAACACTTCCGTAAGCCAGGAGACAAACTATGCCTAAGTTAAGTCTGGACATTAATGGAAGCAAACAGCAGAATGCTGGTCCCTGGTGTTTCAATTATTCTCTCTTTGGAGGTTATGCTTCCAAGAAGTTAAAGAAATACAATTTCCCTGTAAGGATCATTATTTCTGGGGGGTTTTGCAGGCTGTTGCAATGTTTTTATTTAAAGCTATTTGATCTGTATTTGCAGAAAAGCTCAGTTCATCCCTCTGCCTTTTCATACATTCACCTGTAAAGCTTTTCACAGGATCAGAGCACAGCAGAGGCTGGACAGTGCCTCTGCAGATCATCTCATCCAAGTCCCTGCTCAGCATAGGGTCAGCCAGAGCACGCTCAGGACTGTGCTCAGTTGGGTTCTGAGCATCTCCAATGATGGAGACTCCACAACATCTCTGGGCAACCTCCTCCAGTGTCTGACAACCCTCACACTGAACGGTTCTTCTCACATTTAAGTGCAATGTCCTGCATTTCAGTTTATGCCCATTTCATTTTTCCCTTTCTCTGTGCACCACTGAAGAGTGTGTCTCTTGTCAAACCATTCAAAACTGGAGTTTCCCAAAGCAAACACTGGTCTTCATTTTCAAACACCACTCTCTAGTCTTAGTTCTTGATATTTCCATTTGCTTAAAGATAAAATTAAGTTGTATACAGGAATGGCACTAACTCTGAATATACCAGTGATCTCAAATCAAACAGGAAGTCACTTCTTTCCCTATGTTACTCAAATTCATTCTATTATACAAAAAAACATATTAAAAAGCAGATTTCCAATGAAATCCTATCCTCTGTAGTTTTAATCTCTTCTTGCCCTTCAAATAAAACTTAAGTATTATCTATATTACTAAAATATTATAAGCTATGCACATGGGGAACCAAGTATTCACCAGCTTTAGTTTGCAATGAAATAAGCGACCTCTAGAAAAGCCTCACGCTCATTTCCAGGGTAGAAACTAAGGCAGAAGGAGGCTTGCACATAAGTATCAATGAAATTAGACAATGAGAACTGGCATTAGGTCAATGAAAATAGAGCAAGAAAATATTTCACTGCTAGAATAAATAAGTTTCAATTGCCACATGCAAAAAACCATAATGTCCAGAATGCTTTTAGCATCTGCTCTCTGAGATCAGAGCTTAGGAGCTCTGTCAGCAACAGTCAGTTTCTGAACAAAGAAGTGACTTTAAAATTGACATTTTGTAACCTTACAGACCTAACATGGGTCTGGAGTTCAAAATAACAGGTATTTCATAATAAACAACAAATTGCTACCATTCCTTACATGGCTTATTTCCTAAAAGCCTAACCATAAAGAAATGAGTAAATTAGAAATTGTTGTTTCATTTTCTCCCTTAATATCTATTTATTTCGAGTGCCTAATTTGAAGCAGCACAATTCTTTGACAAATCCCTGAAAAAAAGAGAGAAACTTTAAGACTGTTGTTGGAGAAGCAGATTTATTCAGATAAAAATCAGTTAGCTCCCAGAATACAGAAAAGAGTAATTTTACTGGGGTTTGAGGAATCTGGTTCAAAGCTCTGATCTAGAAAGCAATATATACAGTTATTAAACAGTGTAAGGGGATTAACTCTACAGAGTGTTATTGACTACTCCAGTCTCATTAACTGCAGTTTTATTTAGATAAAAATGTCATCTTAAACATCATTTTTGTGTCAGAAGTTAGATCTGAAGAATAACATTAAAAATACATATGCATCAGCAGTTCCGCAATCTGCACGAGCTCCTTCTGGGGTCTCCCCTGGAACCCTTGATTGAAATTAGGGTTTTGATTTACAGTGTGCCCATCAAGAGAAACTGCTTTTAAAAGAAGTTGTCCTGTGGAATGCGAGATGTGTTTTCCGAGAGGCAACTTCACTGGAGCATGTACAAGTTTAACATAGAAAGCTGACGTCTGTCTGACTCTTTTTCCTCCAAGAAAGGAATGAAGAAAGGTTAGGGAAAGAATTCTGGGTTCCCAGTGGACTTCTGCCGACTTTCAGACTTTATTAGGGAACTGTGAAGCTAATTATGTGTACGATAACTTCAGTTACTGCTTTTCATGCAGAATCACAGACCACAAAATAATGAAAGCATGAATGGAAAAGTCTTTCTGCCTTTTAAACTTGGAGCAGCTCAGAGAAGGTGCTGGATATTTCAGCAGGCTGCAGCAGAGCTTCTGTACTGCTATGAGGACCATGCACCCCCAAGAGGTGCTCAAAAACCCCACCAAACACCAGAACAAATCCCAACATCCCTCACTGCCTTTGCTTCCGAAAAAACATCTGTATAACACCCCAAAGGGCACTCGGAAGATGGGGGCACGACCAGCTACACAGGCAGCACTGCAGACACCCATGCACTATTTCCAGAAGTTGTCCTTCACAGAACAACATAAATCTCTGAGTGATGCTG
>JANHGB010052526.1:0-29986 GCA_026283785.1 Coracopsis vasa | reverse complement strand
CCGCCTCTCGCTGCCCGCTCTGGGCTGCAGGTGAAGCGCCCGCCGCGCGCCCCCGACACGCCCCGCCCACCGGCCGCGCGGGCACGCGCTGCCTTAAAGAGACAGGCACCGCCCCGCCGAGGCCAGTGCGGAAGGGATTGGGGGGGGGGGGGTGTCTCCCTCGGCGCCCCGCGGAGGGCGGGCGCGCACATGCGAACGCGGGGAGGCAGAGAGCAGAATGCGCACAGAAGAAACCTGTCCGAAGGCAGCAAACGGAAGTATTCAGGGTAAGGAAACAGAATATCAACGTGAGAGATGTACCCACTGAGGAGAAAGTAGTGTATCCAGGGGGAAACTAATATATCCAGGGAAAGATGTACCCATTAGTGACAAATGTAACATGTCCAGGTGGGAAACAAGTGTATGCAGTGAGAAAAGCTGGCATGTCCACAGGAGAGACATCTATTGGGGATGATGGATGTGTCCAGTGAGGATAGCCTGGGCTGTGAGGGGAAGGTGGCATGTGGGGTGGTAGCACATCTACAGGGAAAAAATAATGTGCTGGGGAGGAAAAAAAATGATATTTTAGTTCAAAAATCAAGATACTTGGAGAGAGGAAAAAATGACACCAGAGGGAATCATAGCCCCATCACCCTGGCCTGCAGAGGCTTTTGTTGGGTATCACCTTGTTTGGAGGGTGAGGCCTGGCAGGACAGCCATGGAGTACCTAGGAAAAGATGGTCCTGGGAAAACCCCTAGGATGCCACAAGGACTTGGGGGTTGGCAGGGAAGAACTGTTTTCCACATACTGTTCTGGGGGTTACCTCTGCCCATGAATTAGCTAAACACTGGGCAGAAAGAGCAGATGGTACAGCAGGTGCTGTCCTGAGAAGAGAATGATTTGGGTGAAAGTCAGTTTTGGGATCAGGTAGAAAAATGGGTAGTGCCTGAACTAGCTCCTCAGCTGTGTACCTGAGCCAGTGTGTGCCTGGCCCTTCTTTATTTAGAAGAAAACAGGCATGTCAGGCCTAGTCCGTGTTCACATCAGTAGCAGATAAAGCTAACTGCACTAAACTAGAGGTTTTCTGGTGTAAAGATAAAGGCAGATCAAAACAGGGCTGGAAAGTGAAACTTCAAGTCATTTTCACAGACAACTGAAAATGGAAAGCAATGGTTTTGAGTGCTAAGTATGGCTCCTGCTATTTTCCTACAGCGTGGCCCTGGCATCCAAACATGATTTTTTTCCTTTCTGAATGCAGCTCAATGCCACAAATAGGAGTTCTCAGGCATGTATATTTTGTGCATATAAATCCAACAGCAATTTGCATAAATAGATGCATTCTATCTGATGTACGTGCAAAATCAGACATTGCAGCTGAAAAATCTGGCCATTATACTATTCTGTTATATTCACACATTTCCAAAGGAATGAGACACATAAATCCACTGACGGCATCTTTTGCTATTGAGTAGATTTAATAGCATTGTGCTAACACCTAGAGATGTTAGCGAAGAACTGAGACCTCATTGTGTTAAGCTCTGTAGACACGAATAATGAAAAGATTGTTCCTACTCCACCAATTTACAGTCTTACTGGATTATGGGGTTTATTCTGTTTTTAAACAAGTATTTCTGAGTTTGTTACATAACGTTAAATAAATCCCATCATTGCACTGAATTTAGTGTATGCCCTTTTTTGTGAAGCACTTTCACAAAGGCAGAAATAATTGAGTGACACCATCATAGCAAAAATAAATCCTTATCTGTATATATAAACTCTGAATTTGTTCCTTTTATTTTTATCCTAAATTTCAAAGTTTGGAGTAAATTGTGCCAGGTTGAAGGGCAGCTGCAGCTGTTGCTATTTAAATGAAACTACAAGTACTCTGGAGACTTCTGGGGATATTTTGGATTTCTGAAAGTACAGTGTGGCTGTTTCCTTGTGAATAGCTATGGCCAGTTCTTTTGACTCTTGCTGAACTACAGCTGTTGCTGTGCATGTGCTGGCTCTGTTTGATGACTTTGCTAATATGACAAGTTCTACAACTATTGTCAAAATAAGTCTGACACCACAACAGATTGTGAAGAAAAGGCAGAGCAGTAGTGAAAAAAACCCCAGAATTCTTCAACATGTTTACAGTTGATTTCTAATCTGATGGGAAATTGATTTTTTTCCCAAATTAGTTTGCCATCCCTCTTTTCTAAGCTGTGGTATCTGTGAGTACGCTTCCCAGATACGTTTCTAGTAACACCGGGTACTTTTCCAAACTGACGTGTTTCCAGAAGGACCAGAAGAGAACACAAATCCAATGTTCACGCAGTGGAAATCAGTGTTTTACATACGTGCTTGTTTTCACTCTACCATTTTCCTTCAACTCTTGACACGCCAATTTATTTTGGAAGGAATTAAAGTTTTGCTAACTGATTAGCTGCTATTTCAACTACTTCCTTGTTTGGAAGCACTTGACATGAAGTGCTTATGAAATATCTTCCTTTGGATCTTTAAGAAAAATTAAAATATGCCATTTACATTTTTGTACCTATTGAATTTTTCACAAACCATTGCATTTAAGCATACAGGTCTGAGCTGGGCCTGAACATATGTTATTTGGGAGGATTAGCTTCAGACTCTCACTTTGCCTTGAGTCTGCTGGGAGACTATGAATTGGTATTCCTGCATAAAAAGGAAATAGGAAGCTCTACTGTCTAACATATGAATGCTACAAGATGTGGATTTGGCTGGATGAAGACATTGAAGAGCATACACATGCACAGTAAATCAACTTGCTAAACACCTCAAGAGCAAAACTGCTGATCCTAAGAGCCAACTTGCTATACTGCACAACACTCAAGAGAATAAAAGGCTCATAGACAAGACATCTACAGAACTGACTGTGCCAAGATAATGAGGAGCGTAGAGTACACAGGGGATTTTTCTCTCCTTGAGGCACACATGTAATTCCTGTTGACAGCAGTGGGAATTGTGCGTACATATCAAGGGGACAATAGAACCCTTAGTGGTGGAGATGAGTATCAGATGTGAGCTGTGTGACCGCAGATAGGAAATGAGAGAGAGGGAGGTGTGATCACTGAGGGACAGTACAACATACAATAGAATTGTCAAGCAGCCATCAAATATGTGAAAGCATGGGAATAACAAATTAAATGGACAGGAGGTGAGAAAACAAAGTCTCAAGAGGCTTTTGCCTTCCTAGCTTAGGGCTGATATCTGAATTCCTTATTTGGGAAATATTCCCACTGGCTTAACCTGTTAAATCCTCTGATAAGTAAATGTTTCTCTGAACTCAAGTAAATAGTTATGGCCTAGATGCTAAAGATAAAAAGCTGTTTTGCTAAAAACTCAGATAAGCAAGGAGAAATGAAATTAATACAGTGTGCAGACCACACTTCAGGTTTCTTTTGTATGACCTGATAGTTCTTGCTTGTTAAATAGGAGATAGCGAGCTGGTCGGTGATTTCACGAGTCATTATTACTAGTTTGGGTTTGTGCCAAAAGTAGTAACAAAGGACAGAACCAGACAAATAACGATGATTCTGGATTGATGGATAATGGCAAATAATACATTTACGTCAGTAGTTCAGAACTGAAATGAATGAGAAATGCTTTCAGATTTCATTCATGTTTGGGATCTTTTTATGATGTGTAGGGAAGATGGGACAAGATGGAACTGAAGTGAAAGGCAGATCAAAGTTTAAGAGAAATTAACGATCAGGGAAAGACCTAAGCATCTACCAGTCCTAGGCAGAAACCAACACAGGAAACAAAGGATGCTCCTGAGTAGGAAGGTCACAACCATAGAGGAAAAATAATAACAGTAAGAGCCAGACTTTGGTACATTTATGTAATTTTTTAAAGCAACAGCAAATCACTACAACTACACAAATGGCTGGGCACAGCTCAAAATTCTTGATTACCTATGACCTGGCTCCAGTACAAAATCTAAAGACAAAATGATGAGTTGCAGAGGAGTAAGTGACCTGAAGAACAAATCCACAGGAAAAAGCAGCACTGAATGGGAACAGAATATGCTTTAATCTAAGCTGATTCTGTACTACTCTGCATGTGCTACCTGTGTGCTGGAATGGTGAGAAAGATACATCTACCTTCCTGGTTAAACAGGATTTTTGAAGTCACATTTTCAGTCCTGCCAGACAGTGCCTGCTTTCTGCAGTGCCAAGGAATTTGAACTTTCTCTCTTTTACACTATCTACTGATCAAGTACATTGTGGATCCTATTGATTCTCTTTCTGAGTTCGTAATGTGAATGGCAATGAGGAAAATACAGCTTCAGAGGCCCTATACAAAACCTTCCTGCTCAGTTAATTACACTGACCAAGGGAGGCCAACTTTAGTGTAGTCTGACCTCCAATTATGAGACACACTGTGGAGTCCTCCCTGAACTATGCAAGCATTTATGGCAGCATGCCAGCAATGGCTATATTAAAATCAATTTTAAAATCCCAATTCTTTGTCTCTTTCACCTTAGGTGAGATAACACACCTTACACTAATGTAACTTTTATTAAAATATTGTAAACCAAAATTGAACTACGCAAACCAGTAAGATTTCTACTTTTTTATTATTAATTTTTTGTATTCCTGCAAAAATGGAGAAAAAAGGCAAAATAGACTGAGAGGTTTCATAGGTCTGTGTCATTACAGCAGACTGCAGTTGATAGTAAAAAAAAACTAAAGCAGAATTAGGTTTGTTCTCAGAAGATACCTATTTTATGTGCCTATTTATGTCAATATTCTCCTTGTAACGGCTTCAGAAAATGACCTCTCTGGTTGATGGGCAAAGATGGGTGCCTCAGACAAAAAGTCACCATTAGAATATACTCCAAGAGATGCCAGACACAGCAGGCAGCCAGCTTCCCAGGCCACTCTGTGATGCAATGCTTCAGATCACGGGAACAATGAAACCCCACCAGGTTTAGCAAAACCAATATTTAACAGCCATTGTGCCCTCTTACAAGTGAGAGGAGGGCCACAGATTCCCAGTTTCCCCAAAGCCTCCATAAACTCACTGATTTTAAGGCACTCTTCATACAAGCATGTGTTTAAGCGTGATTGTGTCATCACCTCAGAAACAAAGAGTTACCTAAAGTAGTCATCATCTAAAAATGGTTGCATTCACGCTAGGCTTTATGCTGTAACAGCAATCTGAGAAGAACCTTATTGAAGTGATATAAACCAAGTGATTTCCTCCCCACCCTCTCCAAGCACCCTCCTCAGCAGCTGAGGAGAAGGTTTTTCTGACAAGTGCTGTCCCTGTGATCTCCCATACCACTGCATATACTAACAGATGCAACAGGGTACCAGGGGAAGGGGCAGGGTCTACCCTATGAATCCTTACAGCTCTGTAATTTTTACTCATCACGCATCAGAACACTCCAAATGAATATCAACATAATTAACAGGCTTTTATAGGGACTGCCAAAGGAAAATGTGGATTTTTCAGACTTGCAACTTTTGCTGGTTTTAATGTTTATAGCAGCAATTCTCCTCATCATTTCACCATTGCCTGCCTTTCCCCTTTTGGTGAACATGGCTCTACCGACACTAAAATGTTCACATTAATATAACTTATTCCAGCTCACATCTCAAAATAAGTTACACTGGTACAAGCAGAAATGTTAGTAAATGATCACTCTTCTATCTATCAAAAATGTGAGGTCCAGATCAGGCTTTCTTATATTACTGATAATACATGTTCTTTTTCTTCTTCATCAGAAAAAAACAAGTACATGTTTTCTTCTGCACAGATTGGTAAAGCATAAATAGAAGTTTTATTCTGAGCTCTCTCTGCCTTTTGTGGCATCCAGCTTTTTTGTATGCCTCCCAAATATTCTTTCCTCCTGCATATATCCAACAGTTTTAGCACCACAGCAGATACTCTAAAGGTGTGTGTGTGCATGCTAAATGCTAAGGCAGAACTCCTCAGAGAAAGCCCCAGTTACCTATTTAGTATGAAGTCATTTTCTGGAGCTGTCAGCATTTTTGGTCAAAACCCACCTGGAAGACAAAACACTTCAAAAGTGACAGATTTGACAGCTTATGGATTTGAATAAGAGAGCTGAAAAGATGAGAAAACTTGGAGAGAGAGGAATAGATGGGCTCTTGTAAGAGATTACTTTATGATAAAATATCACACACTCAAAGAAATTCAGTATATTACCAGTTTAAAAAGGTAGTGAGAAATTTAGTGTTTGTCTCCATGCAACTTCAGTCAAGTTACAGATGTATATGAAATTTATCTGAATATCTGAATCACTATGATTTAGCTATAAATAAGGATAATAATATGGTGTGGAGGAGTTCTACTACTAATATTACATGCCTAAGTGAAATAAAGCCTGGAGATAAAAGAAAGGGAACTATTTAGGAATGCTGTATACATGGTAAGCTGAATAATACAGAGTGACTGCAGCCTAAAAATAATAAACCCCAAAGTCCTCCACACACACAGAAGCAGAAAGGAAGAAAAAGAGTCACAAGGTAAAATACTTTGGTAACTGCCATTGGTAGTTGTGACCTGACTCTACTGTTCAACTGATACGTGCTATTTTTCGGTGTTGGTAGGGTTCTTGCGCAATGCCAGATTGTTCTGTGCACAGAGTAACTGCTGCCTTTTGGCAGTGTCTAGAAATATCTGAACTCCAAAGCCTAATTTTTCAAGTTCATGCATTCATCTAATGAGATTATCTGTAGTTATTCTGTTAACTCTGACCACTAGATCCTGTGGTCTCACATCATCTAATCTGTTCCAAACCGCACACATGCTTTTAAGTCAGGCTGTCTCTAGCTGTGTCTAGGACACGTATGTAGGTACTAAAAATATCAGTACACACAAGATGGGGTAACCCTCAGCTAGAACAGTAACTCTGATAGACAATGGATAACGTGTGGTTTTGATCTCTCTGAGAGAGAAATGCTAAGGGAGATATTCCTACACCATCTTCCATTATGAGTTACAGGCAGACTTGTGGTTTAATAAAGCATATTGTACATGACTGTACAATGATTGTACTAATCCATCAATAAGAAATGTCAAAATCACCTAGCAGGTTTTATTGTAGCCTCAGAAGCAGCACAGGATTGAGATGGGACATTTTTATTATAAGGTTTCAACAACAAATACAAATTATATCTGGTGCAAGTTATGGGCAGAATTGCATAACCTGTACTTCACCTATCCGGATATTTCAACAGATTGGTCATTTACACAGCTGATCCTCAAGTATTTTATGAGAGATAAATCTAATAACCTTTCTGTGAAAACCTCAGCAGGATGTGGACACTATAATAACCCATATGCAAGCTACCACATTGTATTGTATGCTGTCAGACAACTTAATTATTTTCTTCCAGATCTAACATAAGCTTCTGTTTAGTAAACATGATGAGAGTCAAACTTTTACATATATATATATAAAGTGCTTAATTTGCATGCAAAATTGCCCTAAGTATGTATGCAAATAGGAAAGCTCATGCACAGATGACTAATTAAGTGCATTTATGTGAGAAATTACCCAATGCACGCATGGAATCTCAGTAATTGTACACACAACTCAGATGTGCGATTGCATATGCATTTTGGACACAACTGATTGAAAAAATTGGTTCTCAGTACTGTGTTGGAATAACTGATGCAGAGCACACGATCAGAATACAGCTGATAGGGCACTGGAAAGAAACTGCAAGTGCTTGTGAGGAACTTTACAATAAGAATGGAACTTACCGTCTCTACCATTACTGTTTTCCCATTCACTAATAGCCATAATGTGCTAATCTATGGCTTGAAAAGAGCCATTTCTGTAAGTACTGTAAAGAAACACTCAGAAAAAATAAAATTACTGCAATGGCACATGAGATAGTGTCCTTAAAATTAAACCTGAAGTCTGCAGCCTGCTGTTGCTTGTCCAGTATGTGTTTTAGAAATAAACAGCAGATTTTACTTTATGTGTCTTGATGAAGCACCCTTTCTTCCCATGCAAGCAGGGGCTGTAGTATGACAGCACAATATCCCTTTGGAAGGTTCAGTGAGTTTTGGTGAGGAAGGAAGTATCCATCTGTTTTAATTTTTCCAAGCACTGATATTATTATAGGTTCCTTTATCTCTAAACAGAGTAGTTCTCTTAGAAACTTCTGCTAACATTACTAAAATTCACTACAGTGAACTACTTTCACTACTTTCACTATTACATGATGAACATCCCTGACATTAGTTGTGCAAATCAAAATACCTTGTCTGAGTTGTTTTGGCAATGCTCTGGCTACTGAAAGCAGGGATTCACCCTCAGCCTGCTTTGTGATGATTTCCTATTTTCTTTTCTGTTCATTGTGTTGATAACCAAGTATAACAGCAGTTAGGGTAGCACCTTTTGATTTACACACAACACACAACTTGAGGTCAGCCACTAACACAGGCAAAAGATACTTGTCCATCTCTGTGGGCACAGTCAAATGAGGAACACGCATGAGCGGAGCTGGAGAAAAGAGACAGAGAAGGGATATGCTGCGATCGTTCTGCTCAGAGCCACCGTGCTATTGTGCTGGAGAGACAGATTCATAGCAGCGCTGGGGGACTCTGAATGTGCAAAGTCAGGGAGGAGGGAAAACGGATGTATTGGTTTGGTCTCACTTGGAACAAAGTTCCTCAGATTAGATTTCAGAAGGGGGAATTTGAAGTAGCTTTCTGCCACTAAGTGGTGCTATATACAGTACAGCATCTTTATGATGCCACACTTTTCAATAAGGAATAAATCAGAACACTGTCAAGCTGATTAGACTCATGTAGACACTTAACAAGTGTCCATTATGCTGATGTAATCCTTCTGCACCACTGGATAAATCAGGAGGAAGAACAGGCCAATCCAAATGATTAAAGAAATCCAAAGATTGAGCCCTGGCATACAGCACCTGAAGTGGAGGGTTACAGAAAACAATTCTAATTTTTTAAAAGCTTTGTCTGGCTTACTTTTGTTCCTTTTTAATTAATTAGTATTGTTTTTTCTCCGAGTTTATGGGTGTTAGAACCTGAAATACTTACCAAATGACACTGAAGAAAAAAAAAAAACCTTGGTTTGAATAAATACTTGTGATTATTCCAGAAATAGTAATCTTCTTTTTAAAAGAAATGTCTTATTTTATATCAACTGACAAAAAAAAAAGTAGAACATGTTCTTTCTGGAGTATATATCTACATCTTGGTTTACTCCCTCCCACCCTCCAAAAAAGATGCAATTTAAAAATAGGATGGAAATTTGGAAGGAGAATGCAAGCTTGCAACTTCTGCTCTCCTCAGTCCCAGGAGAAGTGTAAATGCAGGCAGCAGAGGAACTGTTTTGACATTTTGACACCCATGCGAGTTCTTGCCCCAAGCAATTGTACATACATGTTGCCTCTCAGTTGAGGTTGCAGCAACACATCCTGGGGAGGGATGAGAGGATGCAACTGCACCATCCCAGGAATGAAGACACTGAATTCAGGAATTGCAAAGCTTTTCTCCTGTTTTATTGAAGGAGGAGGAATTTGTTTAACCACAGTCTCTGAAGCAGCTTATTCCTTTGTTCTGCCACTTGTCGGTCCTAGAAAACAAAGGATAAGAAGAAGGGATAGAGCAGTGAATAAAAATATAAATCACATTTCAGGATCCCACCTGGTCTGTTGGTGCATTTCTCAGCTCAGCATGGAATGAATTCAGTATTTTGTACTTGGACACCCATGTAGATGGTGTGTCCACAGCCAGGCCCAGACACAGTCTAGGAGTCAGCATTATTTATCCAATTTAAGGACCTTAAAACATTACCTCACACTGAAACCCAGTGAATATCTGCCTATGTGAGTTGCTGTGCTGAGCAAAATGCCTTCACAAAAAAAGAGGTGGAACTTCTGGGGAGAGGATTAGTGCCTTTTGTGAACTGTACTTGTGTGCAGGGTGCTGCTTTATTCACAATATTCCCAGAGAAGTGATTTAAATCAAGAGTCAAAAGCTGAAAGGGTATCAAAGCTGTACAGGAACTGATTACTACTATAAATTTTGCTGAAACAAGCTGATGCTTTGCTGATTCTTTGGTCCTTTTCTGGTAAAAATATGTCAGTGTTAACTCACAACATTGACTTCTCTGTATTTTTTCATTTTTGTTCCACAAGATTATTTTTAGCTGCTGCGCATTAGCTCTGCTTCTGAAAGTTATTGTAGGTAGAGGTTGCAGGTTCTTCTTGAAAATCAGAAATGATTTATTGACAGAAACTCAATGACACAAATATATCCATAAAATTAATGCTCTCCCCACCACTGTTTTTGAATGAAGTTAGAGACAGATGCTAGAGACAGATGTGAATTTCCCAGGAGAGAAAGAAGCATCATAGGTAAATCAGTTTTATACCAGAAAATCTGATGAAAATGAGCATAACAGGTGAAAAAACCAAGTAAAGTCTTAACAGAAGGAACCCTTTTCAATTTTAGAGAAAATGGCAACACCCAAAGTAACTTTATGTATATTGTAGCATAATTTCTGAGCCCCAAACAATAGCTAGATGCAAACATGCAATAAGAAACAGTAGCTGTCCAAAGTGTGCTCTGGAGAGAGCAGCAAAAATGCAAAATTTAAGTGTCATGAACAGCGTCAGCCCCAGATCCAAAACCAGAGTGATTCCTCTGAAATTTCCTTCTTCCCCATGCACCACCAAAAGCACTGGCAAATCAGGAATTTGCATAAAGCAACAATTGAACACATAAATGTTAGGTGATCGTAGAAATTTTTCTCCATCCATGTTAAGCTTTTGACATGTTAAAATAATAAGCTATCCCAAACAAGGAAATCATGAAAACTCAAAAATCATTTTCTGAGTCAAATTTCTGAATTAGTTAAAATATTATTTCAGAATTTTCGAAATATTTCACTTACATTTTTAGACAGCCCTTTACGCATTTACAAATAAATTTACAGTGGTCCAAAATTCCTCTGGGAAGTTTCTGTTTATCAATGGCTTCACCGTCACAAACATAGAGCAGATCATCGGCCCCTCTGCAGTCAACTTCAGGTTTCCCAAGATTTAACCAATGTGTTTCATCATCAATGTCATTTTGTGATGCAGGCCGTTACTGTATTTTCCAAGTGTTAGAATTCATATTCCCGAGGCCAGCACTGCGTTGTGGTATCAGGCCAGTTTGCTTGTCTCTGTGCTAGTCCTACTGTTCCTGTACTTCCTTTTCTTTAATAGGCTTTTTGATCAGGATAAATCAAACAACAGGCAGACTTTCTAAGCTGATGAAGTCTTACTGTTGTATCTCCAAGCAGGTAGTACAAATTCAGTAGCAGCAACCTCAGTTCTTCAGATGAGTTTTCAATTTTTATTGGCTTTCTGGTATTAATTTTCTTTATATTCCATTACCTGTAAATTTGGCCTCATATCTTGCTACATACAATTAACTTTCTGACATCAACGTCTCTGAATACGTTAAGTTCAAAGAGTGACAATGTGCAGTTTATGCCTCTAGAGCTTTGTCCTGGCCATGCACAACCTGGGTCAGACTCTGCTCCCACTACCCAAGAGGAAACATGGAGATGTTCCAAAACAACGGTCCCATCTATCCAGCTGTCTTTTACTGGGAAATTAATGTGAAATTCTTTCCCACATGGCTGATCCACCTTGTTCCAGACTAGATTTGCAAGGAGGTTCAAGTATGAATCTCCTCACTTAGAAGACACAAGCGCCTTAGACTGTGAACACTTACATGGCCATTTTATCTTTGGTCATTACTTGAAAAAAAACCCCAAATACAACCCCTTATATTTAAAGAACAATCAAGGGAAAATTCTGGAAACTTAATGGCTTTGTATGACCTAGAGACTAAGATATTACCTCTCAGTGTTAGTCTCATTCACTAAAAACTTGTTTAAATATTAGGCAGAATTCCTATAGTGGTAGAAATGGATAAGGAACTTGAAAGCTCCTGTTTAAATCTGCAAGCTTTTAGCTAAGAAAAATAGGGATAATAGACTTGGAATATAAATGAAGCACTGGGTAGGTTTTCCCACTCTAGAATGTGTACATCTTGTATGCATATTGATCTGCAAACTACAGACCCAAAATCAATTCAAACTTGAAATAAAATATAAAATGACATTCAGGCCAAGCATCATAAACAACCCAATATCCTGTCATCTCTCAGAGTTTATGAAGAATGGAGACAATAGCATTCTAAGAAGTTAAAAAACAGAATCAATATCAGAAGAGGAACTTGTAGATTCCCATATTTAGCTGAATTCCTACCAATATAAAACGGAAATGTTTCTGTTGAGCTCACTGCTTTAAATTGCTGTATACTATCATGCAGTATGGACTATATTAATTATCTAATTGAGACATCTATATGGTCATCAGACAAGTGGGGACCTGGAGAGAAATCCCTAATTAAGACTTTGGAGTTTGATAAGAGGCTGTTACTGCATGGTGATAAAATATTATTTTTGTCTTATCTTATGAATGTGCCAGGGCAGATTATGTTAAATGCTACCTACATGCACAATCAGATGACATATCTCTGGCAAGGCCCACAGATAAAGTCTGCAAATGCACATTTATTATTTCACAGTTCAGAGTGTTAAAAGCAGAACAAAACTTGTAGATCCAGAACTACAGCAAATGCACCTCAGCTGTGGCTGGTGTGTCACAGCACTGGTATCTTCCTTGGGCCTTGGGGACAGAGTCTGGGGTCTGCAATGACAGTTACAAGAGCTGGAAGCCTGCTCCTCTTCACAGCACCTGGAACCGTTCTGTTGGCTCTGTATTGCTGAACTCTCCAGACATTTCCTTTCTGTTCCCTGACATGCTTTTATGTAATAAACCATTGGTAGGTGGACTAAAGCCATCAAAAATTCAATTACACAAAAGGAATCCCTATCTGATTGCTCAGGTTAACCTTCATTTCCTTTACAAAGAGAGGAGAACAGGGCAGGGAACCAGCCATTCAACTTGCAAAGCTCCACATTTCATTTCATTCCAATTAAAATCCCTGGTTTTTGGCATTCTGAGTTTGTTGTGAATGTTGAATATGTAGTGCAAAAATACCAGCTCTGAACATCTTTTTTTTCCTTGACAAGCTTTCTGGGAAAAGTCAGATCTGCTCTATTTTTTGCATGCAGCCTTCCCAGCCTTCTTCTCAGCTGCAGGACTGACTTGAACAATAGTGTTCACTTAAGCATCTCTCCTCATTAGATGCTTTGGCTTCCCAAAGAGGATGGCCAGCTCTACCACCAAGGCAAAAGAAAGTAAATTCAGGGAACAAAACATACATGACAGTTGGGTTTTATTTTATCCTCTTGACATGATCCAACACTGTTGAGATCAACAGTAAAACTTCTGTTATATATTCCAGTATTGGAGCTTAGCTGCTACTGGTAAAGGAAATGATAACAATATTTTATATATATTTATGCAATAAATACTTATCTATATAAAAATAATGCATATATCTATTTATACACATGCACAGTAAATCCAACACTTTAATTATCATTTGGTATTATTCAAAGCTCACGTTGTAAAACTTCCATGACCTTCTACCTGGATAATATCTTTTTTCATTTTCTGTTACTTACAAGTATGCATAATACAAACTGACAAATGCTATAGCTGAGGAAAAGAGGCGAGAAACAAGGACCAAAGCTCCTTGCTAAGTAGCAGGATGAAAGATGGCTTAGTGTAATTTCATAGGAGAGATTCAGTTTCACAGATTTCTACAGGAAAAATGTGTCTATTAGTGGGGGTTTGCGTGCAGCAAACTCCATAACAATCTTATTCAATTAAAAATACATGAAGTATTAATATATTGTACCCCAGTTTATGTTTAAGGGGCTGTAGAGACTAGTGTCTCAATCACAGGAAAAAAAACGTGCTCAAACCCCGTATTTGTGTCATCCATTACAAACAGCACTTCATTAACATGCAAAATGTTTCTACATCTTTTTCCCAAATACTGATTAGGTTCAAGCAAGAGATTTAGGAGACCTGAGTTTAACCAGCCACTCTATCTCAGAAGCCCAGAGGAATCTCAGATTCATTCTCTCAACTCTGAATAGCTTGCTCCTCTCCATGTGCAAACAGGGGTTGCAACGCTGTGAGGTGGCATGAGGATAGATCCACCATTCTGAAGCACTGGATGTGCCATAAAGAGGATCAGCGAGGAGTGGAGCTACGAATGTGCACCAGGTACACAGCTCTGTACCTTGAAAACTTGGTAAAAAGGGAAGATTAATTGGAAGCCTAACAGAAGAATAACTATTCAAAAGATACACATACCCGCTTGAGGTCTAAGTCATTTGCTTTCACAGTGTGATGGCCCAAGCATGAAAAAGACCTGGACACAACAGCTGATATATATCGAATTTTCAGGTTCTAAGGAAAAGCAAAAAAGACCAACTTGCAAAAACTTTATAACCCCTCTGCAGCTTGTTTAACCTGATGACTTATGTCTACATAAATAGGTGATGGAACGAACATGACCCAACAAAGCTTGTGTGGGTTTGATTAATGGGCTGCCCCAAAGTAAAACAGTCATGCTGAAAAGCTGGAGAAATGCAAACTTTTAATAACAATTTCAAATGATTTAATCATACAATCAGGCCTGACCTTGTTCAATATGAAACTTCATTACAGTCTGAAATGTTAATATAGAGTTCCAAATGCATCATAAATTACTGGTTGCTCCAGTGATGCATGGGCCTGTCCTGCTGTGGCCAACTGCAATTTTAGTATTTTCTTAGGAAATGAAGAAATGAAGAATTAGCAAATAATGGCATGATCCTGAAATTACTGTTCTAGGGATCACAGTTTATTAATCGGCTATAAAGGATAAAGCCATTATTCACTTCCCACAGATAAATGATGTAGCCATTCCTTTTTTTTTATTTTGTGGAAACAAACACTAAATGCTTATTTTTTAATAGATCCATTAATAACCAATTCGAGTGACCTACCTTTCTGCAGCATGACAGGTCTGACAGTCATTGAAGGAATTACTACGTGTACCTGGCAATTTTACCATCAGAAGCATTATTTTGTATACAACTAGTAGCTCGTAACAGCTTAAAAATGGTATTCACTGTTTGAAAAGGGTAAAATAAAAACACTTGCAGTATGACTGACAGAGATCCTTATTTGGAGCTTACAATTTAACAACAAAAGAAAAGTGAGTGGACTATTTAAATGGCTTGAGAACTCAGGGAAACTAGAGGCCACTGTGCCTTCAGTTTAACAGTACATTTTGTAAGTGATTTGCGGCAGCCACACATTTTTGGGAATTAAGAGCATAGTATTGCTAGCAGTTTGATGGTGTTCAGGAATAGTCCACTCCAGTCACGCAGTCCAGTAGCCCAGTTTAGTGGTTCTATTGATTTCAATATGATTAGATTGAATTATAATTGTCTTTGCTTAATTGCTTATCAAAGCATCATGAAAAACTGCTCAGCAGTTCTGCTGTGGATGATACACTGGTCTAGGAAACATTTCCCTTCATGCATTAACAGGCCTGTCTTCACGGAGGTCTGGAGATTCATGTTGTGCATTGTCTACCAAAGATGAACAGTTTGCTACTAGCACTGAATAATATAACAGGACAATCCTGGAAATAAAGCTAATAAAACATTCTGCAGCAATTAGAAAAAAATTTGCACTTTGTCATATAATTTCCATATAATGAAAAGCAAGAACATGTGGAGATTCAAGCAGCTTGAATACTCAATTAATACACATTTCAAGATAAATTCAAATATCATTATCATCAACACAATGAACATTTTTCTCTCTCTCTTTTTTTTTACCTCTTAGATCTCTCTTTAACCTCTTCTGCAGCCTCCCAAATCTGAACCAGATTCATTCTAAAAGCACTTAATGTAAATAAAGCAAACATGAGGCAGTTTGGCTTTTTTCTAGGATAGCCATCCAAAGGTTTGTTTGCCAAGAGGCAACAATACTGAGCAATATTGTGCAGAAATCTATAATTTGTTCTATAATAACTTCAGTTTGCTTTATTCTTTTATGTCTTCTGGCCGTGAGACATGTCAGGAGTTTTCATGGGCAACCCATTGCCCAGAACTAATTGCTTGGAAATCACAGATAAGGGAAGAGTTTCACTGTTTTCAACCATAATATTAAACAACTATTTAGCAAAGAAAAAAAAATAATGCAGAATAATTATTAATTGATGAAAACATTTAGAACACATGAAATGCGGTGAAACAAACTATTAGGTCCAATTATGCCACTTCTGTGAACATTGTTATGCTATCTTTAATGAACTCACATTTTGAAAGCTCCATTTTATGTTGGGCAATGGTTCAAAACCCAAAGACACATCACTTCCAGGCACTAACTCACAGAAAAGTGCTAGACTGTGGCTGACTGACAGCACTTCCCACTGCAATCTGGGTTTATCTTAAAGAGCTTTTATTCAGCTCTGCTTCAAATCAAACTTCATTTAACTAATGAAGTTTTCTAGCAAGGTCACGAAGCAAGATAGTTTGCCTGCAGACAGCAGCCATCCTTTAGTCTATTATACAATCACACATACGAGATTTTAAGAACAAAAATGCCAGATACCTTCTGTCATAACAACCTCAGCAGACAGGATTGCCACAAAATCCAAAATATTGAATTTGCAACTTCTAAGCCATGACATAGTCTGTTTGTGAAGAGTACTACTGGGAAATGTGACTATGAGCTTGCATTTATCTCAGTGCAAAAATGTAATTGGAAGAACTAATAAAACCAAAAATACAGCTTCACAGTGGACTGTGTCAGTTACAGAGCTGAAAATTAAAGCTACAGAGAAAAATAAATGTGTTTTGGTGAGAAGGGCATATCTAGAGTTACAATTAAGAAGAAATTTATTGCCTCTGCTTAACATCTGGTTTATATTTATTCACTCTGATAAAAAATTATATCCTGGATCCAAAGCTTCAGCTTCCAAAGTTACAGAATAAATGTTAATTAAATATTTGATATAAAGTCTTTTAAAACCCCACTAAAATTACTCAGTTTACTCAAAATAAGACACGGCAAAACACAAAGGGTGATATCACATTCCATAATGAAGTCTTTCAGTTCCCTTTAAGTCTTTGCATTCAATGTTAAATATAAAGGACTAACTTTTATATTTGTTTCCCTCTGGTATAAACAGACTGCATAATGAGCTGCTGTGTGATCTGAACTGAATGTCACTCAGAAGGCAACACATTCACAGCTCACTGGTGGCTTTACCCCTCTTCATCTTCACCTCATATTGGAGATGTTTCTTCCCTTTTTCATGGATGCTCATTATGTATGTGTTATTCATTCACTTTGCTTGGTTCAAATAAGTATGGACTTCTAGATATGACATAATCTACCAAAAACTACTAGGTAAGTGAATGTTATTTGTTGAAAAGCCTCATGCTCCTGAACAGCTTGTCAATCTGCTAGCTCCTCAGAGGTCTGTTTCCCCATTAGTGCACATTTCCCCAGTTGTAGATTTAAGGATTTTTGCCCACTGTCACAATAAAAAAGAGGGAAAGGAAGCAGGTGGTGTCATTTCTAAAGTCCAAGCGTTTTTAATGATTGTTCTCTATTTCTTCAAGTGCAGAAATTTCAATTCCGATTAAAATGGAAAAGTGACAAGCCACTTAGAGACAACCTCCATTCTCCAAACGATCCGCTCGGAATACACAATATGTTTTCCTATATAATGCATGCACCATATTTCAGCATTAATTATATGCAGGTCTCTTTTGGGTCACATGCTAATTATATCTATTTAGAATTTATCATGCTACTTCCAATAACGTGCTGTCATTGTGTCCTGTTGTTTTTCCTTGCCTGAGGCAGAAGGAAGCTACAATAAACCTGAAAATATTGGCAAGAAACATTCATTTGAACACATATGGGGAAAAACTCTGCTAGCGGCCCTGCCTAGTGCTCATTGAAATCAACAGGAATCATTATATTAACCACAAGGGAAAATGATTTGAAGCTGCTAAATGTCTACAGTTCTATATGACAAGCTATGTGCATCTCTCACAATATGATGAAATGGTTATACTATAGCCATCTGTAAATAATCAAGGGAGCATTCAGCATTATGCCAGAGAGGATATGCAAAGAGGAATTTGAGCTTTCCTCCTCATTCTAAGATGTTTGGACTGATACTAAATAGTCACAAGATAAAGAAGAATCAAACCCTCTGTTCCAAACTGACTCAAATGTAAATGCTTCCTATGTTCATGTACAGCATTTTGTGATCACTGGTTCTGTGTATCAGGCAATAACAACGTGTGTGGGGGGGTTATGACTAACTCCTGAATACTATTGGATTCAGATATGTCACATTTTAAAAATTCTACTGTATTGCAAGCCCTAAAGATATCAGCACATTTGCCAAACTTATTGACTCTGTATACGATTTCCTTTTATAATGACTGGTACAAGGCAGTCTGCATTTGCCAACCCATGGGATCTTCTCTGTATGAGGAATACTTACAACTTTTCTACATAAGTCACAACTCAAGTTAAATGGTGCTTCCTTTGTGCTACCAACTTAGGAACACGGAGCCAGATTTTCAGCAGAGAACCTCACTGCATACATACAATTATTAATGCTGAAGATTTGCATCTGCTTTCAAGAAACAGGTGCCTGCAGGACTAACTACAGATAACACACAGAAAAAATGCAGGCACCAATGATGAGTACCTTGGACAAAATTATGCCCCTCAAGTTTCCCAGCCTTATAAATTGTCAGTGCTACATTACTAGTCAGCAAGGACACAGATAAGACAGGGTCAGTGACTTCAGTTCAACATGCAAGAGAATACCCCATCCAAATTTCCATGCATCCTTTTAACCCATCTGCAGCTACTGTCAGTCCCTTTTCCTTCTGTGCCTTCCTGGCTCATGGACATGCCAGGACTATGCTAAACACACCACTCCTCTTGTTACTTCAGTGGTGTCTGTATGTGGCTTAACTCTTAGACATAAAACTCAGAAGATACAAACATGAAATAGCATTTACATATCTGTATCTCAATGTGATTTTTTTTTTTGCCTCTCTAATGAGATGGTTTTAGATTAAGAAGAAAAACATTAACAGCGCACTAACTGTACTTTTTTGCTGATAAGTCTCAGCAGAGAGCAAAGCGATATTCAGGTACAGTAAATGCATTGTCTGAAGCCAAATGTAATTTTATTTTGGTGGGTCAACAATCAATAGAGCAAACGCACAGTCATTTCAGTAATTGCCACAGCTTCATGACAAATACTTACTAGAAACTTACGGCTAAGTAATGTTAGCATCCCGTATTACAAAGATGCTCAGGAGAAGAGGGACTATGCATCTTTAATGTATGTAAGCTCAAATGTTCAGAGACACATGCAAATTAAGCAAGTATGTATGCATTTAATCTTTTTTTAATATCCAAGGTCGTAAGTCAGATTGTCTCTGTAAAAACTTTATAGTGGAAAAAGAAGCTCAAGTCTGAGAATTTCGCTTTACTTACCTACATAAAAGGCAGCAGTGCCCATTAACTTGGTAAAACCATATATGAGAACCTGAACATGCTACTCCTAAGATCTCCTACAAGAGGCCATCTTCTCATATGGAGGTTATTGCCTCTGTTCATGCAAGATGTCGTTATAGGACCCCTATTGCAATTAGCTCTGCCTCATCAAACTGTAGTAGCAGCGGTAAATCCTGCTTTGGCAATTGTGAAGCAGAAGAGTGCTTCCTTCTGGGGTCTGTCTGCTACTTTTGTACCTTCTGGTCTTGCTTAGCCCAGAGGACTTTGTTCAGCCCAGAACACTGGGAGAGTAGATGTACATTCCCACCTGTAAATGAAGGAAGAAATGTTGTTACAGTAATGATCTACAATCAGACTGCCAAATGCCTCAGTCAATAACTCTGGGAGCAGCTCAGGATGATGAAAGGTGCTGTATCTGATTTCTCTTGTCTGATGAGGTGAGGAAGAATTCAGGCTCAGAAATGATGCAGGAGAGATGAAATGCCAGCAAGATGCTTCAAAATTCCAAAACCTGAAAGCTGCACCTGTAATATAAAAAATGAGGCTATTTCAGCGTGAATGTTAACTATAGTTCACCACAGTGTTTTGGAACCTTTTGGAAGACTGAAAGCTGCCCTACCTGGTGAGATTCATGGCATTTTTTAGGTCTTTTGAAGCTCACGTAATACCTGACGTTAGTCTATTTTTAAAATGCATTTTAGGAAATGACGGGTGGTGCAATCACCAATTCTGAGGAGCATTACAGAGGAAAAAAGTAAAAAGCACATTTTTCAGATGTATATGTCTTAGTAATCCACTTTCTCCCAACTTGCCTCAAGAGTTGAATCCTATTTTACTTAGATACTTTTGGATCCTTTACCAATGGCCATTCGTCTCAGAGTTTCCAGTTATGCAGATCAGACACCTAGGAAACCGAGAACGTCTTCATTTCTTTTTGTGTTTTGAAACAAGAAATATTCTTTATAGTGTCTGAGGGAACCTCCAAAGTATGAGAGAGACTTCAGACATCATCTTTCCTTCAAAGGAAAGCTATTCTTTTATATTATATAAGGGAAAAAAAATCTGAAGATCGCTCAATCAAAACAAACTTAGCCTTGAGTGCTGTTGGGAGAATAGAAATTTCTTCTGTCAGATATCTTTCCTAAAGGTAATACCATCTTTAAGCGCTCTTTTTCAAATGGAACAGGAAGAAAAGAGTAAGGCCTGTACTTGTAATATAATCAGCAAAGCTTGCAAGAAGAAAAGAAATAAAATATTATACAACATGTTTTTGCAGGGTAGGAAATGGAAAGAAGAAACTAATTCTGGTTGAAAAGAAACCCATCCCAGTCATAATTGCGCATTAAACAAACAGTGTCATGTACCTGTCCGTACAGGAACAACATGACTACAGTTGGGCAAATCAAGAGATACACTGTCGTTAATTTGAAGCTAGAGAGATGACGCCTGCAAAAGCACAAAGATACCTTCAAGCAGTGAGTGACTTATGGCAACTTTGGAAATTGTTTTCAGACCTCCCACCATGAACATATAAGTTCAGAGTTACAGACAATTCCTAACATCTAAACCAGGAGTATTGCTAGCTTGGTCCAAAGTGGCAATGTATAAATGCAGCCACAATGTTTGGGGCTTTTTTCCCTTGTTCACAGTTGTCTCAGTCTGGAGCAAAGTTATTTTAGTTGGCGGAGACTAGACCCAAAATATTCATGGAAAACCTTCCTTTAGACCAATCTTACAGTATGGTATCTTCAGTGAACTAGATTTTCTTCTACATCAAGATTTTGCTGCCCTCAGCAACAAGAAGGAAACTTTGGAATCTCTCCAGTTCGTGTCCTTGTTGCCTAGCCACAAGCTAATGCTGTATTTTAGTACAAGCACCATGGTGTCCTCCGTGCCCTCCTTTCTGCGCTTGTCTGATCTTCCTGTTCTTAATGCTGATGGTCTTCACCACTACAGGCCATGGGAAGGAAAGCTGGCAAGCTGGCTAGCCTGGGTCCATACTTGTAAGTGGTTGTACCCCTTTGAGATAATTGCTAAGGACCTGAGGACAGTTTATGCCTCTTCTGTCATGCCTGACAGCAGAAGAGACAGAATATTTGTCCCATTAACTAATGACCAGATCCAGAATAAAATCTCAAGCTTCCTCTGCCCACCAGCAGCGTAAGACTGGATGTGGTTGTTCAAGTCAGCCAGGTACTCATACTCCTAAGCTTTCACATTCACTTATTCTGACTGCATATACAAAATGGTTAACAAAATACACAGTGTCCAAGTAGACTTACGCCTGCAGTTCTCCAGATTTGCAAATGTGGCAGCTGTAATTGTGTATACAACTGAACTACAGCTTTGTTCTGCAAAATACTAGCTTCACACATTGTTTTCCTAGCCCATTCTTAACTGAGACTCTTCATTTTACACTGTGAGCACACACTACATTTGTTCTCGCAAATTAAACAGCATAATTAAAATGTATATTGCAAATATAATGGTCTGGTTGTTCTTACCTAAAATGGTTGTTCTGTGTACAAAGGAATTGTAACTAAAACCAAAAAGAGATCAATCCAGTCTAGTTGTGTTTGGCAACATGTAGCCACATTAACTTAAAAAGAACAAATAATGACTGATTAGCACTTATGTTTCCAAAGTTCTTGTGATCTTCCATGTCTCTGCTCCCATGCTACTGAGTTTGAACTGCTTCCCTACAAGCCTGCACATAGCAAAGTATGAGTAAACATATTCAGAATACATCTCTCACCCCAAGGATCCGCACTTGATTTTGATATAAAATGTTATTAACTTTAGCTCATAGTACAAAAGGTCTTGATCAATAATTGTTTCTACCTGTCTATCTTATTTCTGTGTATCTTCTAAGACACTTTTGGGCTGCTGCCAATACATTTTGGTTTGTAAGCACATAACAGTGTATCATACACCTGAAATCTGTGCGGGTTTATCTTTTCATTAGGTAGAAGATGGGGGTTTTTTATCTACATAGATTAGATTAGTTTAAGGTCACCCTGGGAAAAGAAAAGAGAAGAGAAGAGAAAAGCAGAGAGGACAAAAGAAAACAAGAGAAAAGGAAGAGAAAAAAAGAGAAAGAAAAAAAAGGAAAAGAAAAAGGGAAAAGGAAAGAGAAAGGGAAAAGGAAAACAGAAGATGAGAAAAGGATAAAGAAAAAAGAGAAAAAGGGTAAAGAAAAGGAATAAAACATCCTATCATCACAATTAGCTGCAGCTGCAAATAATTCTTACTGATTTTTAAAGTCTAGGAATACAAGAAACAAATCTAGACAACCTTAAAGGGGGTCCTTCTGAGCACCTGCCCATATACTATCTCTTGACAGTTCTTCAAAAATACATTGTCATCATTCAGACATAATATTCAAAAGGTCCAGTGGTGTGGCCAGATGATCCTAAATACCTCATTCAGTGTTGAATTCTTGAAGAAGCAAAATCACTGCATGTTTTTTTCTTTTATTGCCTTATTGACCACAGTGGAAATACCATCAGGTGTGGAAACAAAACAGACACAGAAGCTTGTAGGTTTTGATCTTTTATATTGGAGTAGGTTATTTGTCAGATTTGGTAAGGTGATTCATAAGTATACCAAAATAATTAAAGGGAACGGGGGGATAAGGCAGGGGGAGACAGAATCCCTTAGTCTGTCATCAGCTCAGTTAATATTAAACCTGAAGGCAAGAAGTATCATCTTAAGGGTGGCAATAAGTAAAGGTGACTCCTGTGAATTCCTCAATGACACCGTCCCAAATGGGCATATTTAGCATACCATTGCTGGTACAGTCTTGAGAGCAGTCATGGGCCCCTGAATCAGGTCAGATTAAGAGAGAAATGGCTACCAACATACTATGAAGGCCAAGGTTGTAAGTGGGAAGCATGAAAACAGTCCCCAGAGATTGTAAAGTCAGCAAAAGTTAAAGTAATGAATAAGCATTCTGGTGCCTTGGCAGTCATCAGTGTCTCAATTTATCATCCTTTCATCCAACTCAAACTTGCTGCATTCCTTTACTTGTTAGAAATCCAGAACTCAATATGTTTTCATCATCCGTGGTGGGTTACTTTAGTGACAATGCTCCACAGGGTGCATATTTACTGAAAGCTAGGTTATAAAGAATACAACTTTCTGTAACACTATTGTGAATATATTTTAAAACAACCCTCCTTTGGTAGTGGAGAAGGACTTGTGAGCAAACTGTCCACAGGCAAAGAAACCAGGAGCCACTCTGTCACCTGCATACCTTTACACTTTTATCTTGAAAGGGCTGACCAGAAACTCCAAAGCAGAACGAATCACAACAGATCAAACAATTTTAAAGACATAAAATCTATTTTGTGGTACATGATACTTTTGCCATAGCTACATATTAGCTAATTTCTGTGTGAATTGTAGTCTCTTAGTGATCTGCATTCAGAACATCAGTAAAACAGTAAAAATTCTTCAGGGTAAAATAAAAATCAAAGGAATTTTTGAATGTTTGGAAGATTGTATAGAGAAAAGAGGAAGTGGTGAAGAAGAAAAAGAAACATGCCTGGAGGTAGCAGGAGAGGTAACTCTTCTCTCTCTTCTGGTTGATAAGGGAACACTCAATTTCAGTGTTCATTCTACTTATTTAATGTTTGAGGCAACTTTCTGAGACAAAACATGACATGAGCCTTTGAACTCTTTATTGTTGAGAGTCAGTCTCTACCTCAGCAGAAAGGGCAAAGAGCTTCCTCATAAAAATGTTGCTACCAAGACCCAAATATCTATCATCAGTCGGCTAATTGAGTGGGAGAGGTTACGGGAGCAGGGCTCACACAGAAACCCTGCTGCACAGCACAAACTGGCATTTCTTGTGTGTGGTACTTAAACCACAGATTAGACCACATTCACCCAGACAGATTAACTCCACTTCTGTAGTGAGATTCATTCAAGTCCTCTACGAATCTTCAACCTGCAACCTCTAACTCAAGCTTCAATGGATTTAATTGGAACACAGCCCTTAAAAATAATCTAGCATTGGTATGGTTTTGCAACCATTATTTTAAGAGCATTATGCTCAACATTGCATTTAAAAGAAGTTCTGCAAAGTACATGATTTATATCAGATTCTCCCTTTCTCATGATCTACATTGTTGCACAAGATCTGCACTAAAGATGGAATTTTGGAGGCAGAGCGAGTGGGAGGCTGTGAATAGTTTATTCAAAAAAAAAGTCAATTAGAACTGAAATTATTCAGCATTTGGAGTCAAATTTGTCAAATAACTTGGGCTGATTAAAAAAAAAAAAAAGTGGGACTTAGGTGACCATTCACAAAACTACCATGTCCCAACAACAGTGACATTTATCTCTGTACAGTGACATGTGGGTTCAAGTCTTCTGCTTTGCTCAGAGCAGGCTTTTGGGAAGTGCAGTCTCCAGAATGCCTAACCTCTGGTCTGTCAGCAACAGCAGCAGCAGCAGCAAAGACAGATAACTCTTATGAAAAGAAAGAAATAAACTGGTAATATTTCAAATTTAAATATTCAACTGGTCTGAAGCAAATGGAAGATTCCAATTTTCATTTTGTTTTCTTTTCTTCAAGTAAGACAATTTCACTCCCTTCTTTCCCTTAAACTTGTATGGCATAAGGCATTTACCTTTTTTCCACGGTGAGCCTCCTGATTTCAACAAAGGGACTTCTCATTTATGGTCTTAAGGGGGATTCATCTCACCTAAATTCAGGTCCCTATAATGGACCAAATATCTCTGAATCTGTGATCCTCCTGAGATCAATTATTCATCTAAGCTTTTCCATATATCTGCTGCCCACAAAAGTGAATCACATGTAGGTGATGTACTTTCTCAGTAGACCATCAGGAGTGATAAGCAGTGTGTGCGCTTGAATGGTAGTTATCCATACTTAATGACATGAATCCCATCCTTGATGGGGTCCTTGTTCCCCACCTAAGGTTGATATTAAAAGCAAACATAAAACCCTTTCCTAATCCTGTGGCTTTTCTCTGATACCAAGTTATTTTAGAAAACAGACAAATTGGTAACTAGTTATTCTAGCCCTCCTTTTGATTTCATAAATGCAAATTAAAAATACTTATCTGCTGTATAAAGACTTGGCATGTTTAAGTAACTATTATCCTTTAAATATATTCCAGTGATGTAGGAATCATTATTCTAACAGATAGAATAGGCATTAAATCCACAGGGGAGTCATTAAAAGATGGCTATTTCTCTCTGTTTGACCAAAGCAGCAGTTGTAATGTATTTATTCAGGATTTAGCAAATGGAATTCAATTAGAACTGAAATGGTGTTAAATTGAGTAATTCCTATTGTGTTTGTCTGACAGACAGGAGTGGCATGACCTGAAAAGTTAAAAGGAACAGTATTCAGTCAGGATCTCTGTGTTCTGTAGCACTTGTTGACAGAATGTCACTAAACAGGTATATATCTTGCTTAACTTCTTAATCACCTGCTTAATACTTGTAGTAAAAAATAAGGACCAAACAACTTTTATTGGCATTATGTGATAAAGTAAAACCTTAATAGGAATAATGTCCTTTATTCATAATGGCTGAAATAGAGCTTAAAATTCACTGTATTGCAGTTAAGCTTGAACCAAGTGTCCTGACATAATTCCATTCTGTTCAACAAGAAAGAATTAAGTATTATACAATATCTTGTTTTCTACGGTATGCAGCAAAATACTGGCTTTTTAGCAAAGTATTAAGGTAAGTGTATTTAACACCTTCTATACAAGAGTGTGCATCTACACGCATAAAATGTGGAAATCTACAAAGACATGTGAGGTGCATATGGGTGAAGAAGTTCAAAAGTTGAATATACTGTGCATATCATTACATATGATGTAGTATAGGTGAGTTTCCTAAAAAAAGGCAGGTATGTGAGTTACCTATTTTCATAAAAGTTCTTCAACATGAGCTGGGGTGGCATTTCCTATGATTATCCATGGGGAGTGCAGCCTGATGCCATCGAACACCAGACGCTGCTACTCATCAATACAGTTGCATTCGTTACTGCATTTGCTTGGCTGTCCCTCATGTTGTGCATCTTTCACACGCACCAAGAAAATCAGTCTGGGAATGACATCTATCACATGTCAAATGTAGAAGAAAACAAAGAAAAATTACATGAGAATGGTCTAGTAATTTTATGAGCCCTGTAAAGGAAACAGCCATGCTAACAATCCACTCAGGTACTGCAGCCACTGCCTCAGATCTTCTACAATAAAATACTGCATTAAAGCAGTAATCACAGCAAAGGCCTCTACACAATGTGGAAATTAATATTTTTTTTATATTGGAAACAGTCCTCTTGTTTTGGTTCTGAAACACAGAATGTGACCTCACATGAGGGAAATGATTATATTTTACTGTTCTATTATTTCTATGGTTCAGCTCTTTCTAGCCGTAAGCGCCTATACGATTTCACTCACATTAGTATTCCCACTAGCTGCCAAATTTCTAATTCAACAAAATACTAAAGCTCATGCTTAAACTTGAGCATGTGCTCTACTGCTTGTGTCTGAAATGATGTTAGTTAGACTGAAAGGAAATAAAACGTCAGTAGAATCCTCACCCATACCCCGTTGTGATCCTGACGAAAGGGTTTCATTGTAATTAGCATGCAAGTAACGAATTTTCACAGGAACAGAAGTTGCTCAATCAGGTCAATAGAATTCACAGTTGAATAAAGCTAGATTTTGTTTGTTCTTTTTAAAATGTAGATGTGATTGGTGATATTAAAAGGCATTTCTGAGAGCATTTTGGTGAGCAATTTTTAGGAGACTAAATACAAAGCTCCATTTTCAGAAAATGGGTCCTCTGTTTGCCTAATTTAATATATTTATAATGACTGTACCAAAAATTGCTTTTGATGGGTAGACACTAAATATCTGTTATTAAATACAGAAATGAAGCATTTATAACTTTAACCTCTATTTGCTGAACAATGCTTCCAGGTGATTTTAATGAATAAAGAAGTACACTGTTTAGGAGAAAGAATTATGCCTTTAGTTGCTCTCTAAAATATTCAGATGTTCAGAGAAGGAGGCAAGCATATGATAAAAATCCCACTGGACACCACAGTCCCCTTTGGAGTACTGGAAAGCAGATGGCATCTTTAAAAAACATGACAAGATCAGTCTCACCAAAAACCAGATGCTATCCATTTTCCAGGAAAGTTCACTGGCAACTAACAAGTTCATACAATAAACTTCTGCTGATTCAAGAAACATATTAAAGAGTTTAGAATAAAGTAAATTATCTGGACTATTTCAAAAGAGAAATAACCTGAGGTTCTTTAAAGTAATTTCATTTTTTCACAACTATTATCATCTTCACCTCAATCCAGACCTATATCTAAGAAAAAGATGAAACAATAAAAGCTCTAGGAGGTGAAAACGTCATCTAGAAATATAGGAAAACAATATTGTTCTAACATTCTTAAAGTCAAATCTGGAAGTATAAAAGACAAAAAAAGCATTAAGGAATGCAATTTTGGATACATAAACCAGACATCAGTTACTTCTAAGTCTGTAATGTAAGATTACAGAGCAGTTTCCAAGGCAGCTGATGGACACTATGCATGACAATCATTTACCCTGTTTGTAAAATGCCATGTACCACTCCACACAGAGAGCAACACGAACTGCTGTTTAATTGTATGTATAGATTCAGCATGTTGTCTTTTTTTTTCCCCATAATATATACTGAAAAATTAAACCCACATTTTTATTCTTTAGGAATAAATTAGTCCTTGGACTTCACTAAAGCAGGAAAATGCTCATAAAGTCAAGTTCTATAATTAGATTTTATAAGGGAGAATAAGGTACAAGAGACTGCATAATATAAATTTTGAAGACACGAAAGACATTTCTACTTATACATTCAGAAGAGAGAAACTGTAATTGTGGAAGTCATCTGATCGCAGCAGGAATGCATTTTTATTTGTTGTTTCCATATGCAGCACTGGATAATTGACCAGTTGTGTTATTGCAGCGGATGAATATTCCTCAGAAATGTGAGTTATGGAGGTAATACAGAAAACCTCTGGAGTAAAACACTCCACTGACATACGTTGTTCCATTACACTGACATTACCTGTTCCATTAATTCTGATACAGTATTTGCAGTATATCTAATAGAAAAAGAATCTGAATTCCTACTTCTAAACAGCAGAATGTATTGACATGTCACAAGGAGAGTTATCCCTCTCTTTGTAGCTGTCAGTGAGATGTGGCTGACATTTGAAAACAATGTACCAAGTGTTGAAGCGAGATGCAACACCTTTAAGAAGCATGTAGGGGTAGAAAGTAGAGAGCATTATATACTGTTGACTATTTAAAACAAGAGCTAATATATATCTATGAATAGATATCTATCAATCTATAAATAGATATCTGTTATAAGCATACAAGGAAAAGAATGGCCTGTGACAAACATCTGATTCCCACTTCTTTTAATGTGACCTTGAAGAATTTATATCTATAATATAAGGATAATAATAATATAACATTTTAAGAGTGTTTATAAAAGATAAATTCTTAATATGTCAAATGCTCAGATACTCCAGGAACAAACACACTGGGGTGAAGTTGTAAGACAGGTATTTTCCAGCCTGGGCCATAGGCAATTCATACAGATGCAAACTAACAAAGGGAAAAAGGTAGAAGAAGAAAGAATGGACTTTACCCAGAAGCTTCCTGAGTGGCACATTCTAGTCCTGCAAAACTAATTTAAACTGAAAATAATTTCCATTCTGAACTTTTCAAGGCCTTCACAGAGCTCATTTTAGAGCTTCTTTCATAACAATTCTGCATTTGGCTCATCTTTCCCTCCCTTCTTTCTTTTAAATCACAATAAAACTTAGATAATAAAAGTTGAAAATAGAGAGGTAAAGACTTTCTGCTACATTTTTCTTATTCAGGTTAGGAGATAATTCTGTTTACTTGGTTCAGGTAATATTCCAGTTGTATTGCAAGCTGCCACAGAGGAATGAAAAATTGATTTTCTTCTTGTAAAGTACAGTGTACATGAACACCTATAATCTTTATACATTTACTGTGATTTTTAAAAAGGCCACAGAGTAGATAAACATGTTAAAATGATAAAATATTCTACAGGCCATACTGTCTTTAGGCTCCTTTACGTTGAGGCTGAAATATATGCAGATGTAAAACCAAAATGCAGGCTTACACGTACAGCTGCCTGCCAGCATCTACGGAAACTGCTTCCAGGGGCATGTTGGATGCAGACTTTCTAGAGGCATTCTTGGGTACTCAGTGAAAATTGGAGCAGAATTTCTCCAAGAGGTCCGGAACATACAGAAACACACAGATGTACACCTGGAAAGTGGAACTGTTCGCATCTGTTGTTGCCATAGTGTGTGTCAGTGGTTTTCTGAGAAGCCGAGAAC
>JANHGB010052525.1:0-12147 GCA_026283785.1 Coracopsis vasa | reverse complement strand
CTGCCTAAGAGCTCATCTCAATCTCCCCTCTGTCAGGTTAAAGCCATTCCCCCTTGTCCTGTCCCTACAGGCCCTTGATAATAGTAACTAATGAAGCAAGTGTAGGTTATGCTATTTAAAACCTATTACACTATTTCCTTGTTGATCAAAAATCCCCATCTGATCTGCACTGCTGTTTGGGTCTGAAATGTATTTTCATAGCAGCAATCCAGTGATTGCGGCAGGTTATGGTGAAAGTGCAGAGGACCCTAAATCTCACCTGAGGAGCGGAGTCACAGGTGCGCTACACCAGTGCACCTCAGGATATTCTGTCAGGTGTTTGCAAGCACCTTCAAGCTGGTTTTAATCCAAAATTGCATCAAATGTTGCTGGTGAGCGTTGTCCAAGTTTGTCAGCTACCACCAAATGAACATTCCAGTATTTATTTTATGACTTTCCTCTAGATTCTGTCACTCAGTGCAAAACTTTTGGAGAAGACACTTGAATGTGGACAATGATGGTCTTTACCTTTCCCTCCATTAACAGACAGGTCAGCCCCAGACCTGGGTTTCTGGGGGTGAGGCCAGAATAACCTCCTTTTGCCAGTGGGAATACTCAAGCAGTATAGTGGTGGGATTTGGAAGGGCTCTAGCGCCTGGTTCAGGAAAGCTACCATGCCCAAGGCTACTGGGATGTTGCTTGGGCTGTGGCACAGCAAGGGAAGTGGTGCTGGACCCAAAGCCTTCATCCTGGTGAGCTCCTGCCTGTTGTAAAATGCCCCCACAAGGTGTTTTCACTGCTGCTCATTTCTCCCGCACTGGCAGGAGCTGTTTTGGGTTGTGATTGGGTAACTTGGGTTTGCAGCTCCTGTCACAGCTGAAAGGTCTCCCCTGCTCTTACCCACCTCCCATCCTTGGTATTTCGCTCCCGCTGATGAGCAGCAAGGGGTAAGTGTGAATAAGTAATCACATCCCTGCTGCACTCCCAGGAGGCTGCATCAGTAAGTGTTGGGTGGGAAGGTGAGCACAGGTCGAGAGGCAGACATAGGTGTGTTCCCCATCCTTTACTAGCCTCCTGCATGGGCATGCTGCAGTTGTGCTGCTCATGGCAGAGCTGCAAGAGCCATTCTCTCTCTTTGCTGTCCACCCAGGGAGGAGCCACTTCCCTCGCCTGGGAGGATGGAGGTCCTGCAGCTCCTGCGCCTGCTCCTCACCACTGCCATGCTGGGCCTCTCCCAGACCGTGAACCCCTTTGTGGCCCAGCAGACCCCCCCGGACCCTTGCTACGATGAGAGTGGTGTTCCTCGCCGCTGCATCCCTGAATTCGTCAATGCTGCCTTCGGGAAGGAGGTCCAAGCCTCCAGCACGTGTGGGAAGCCCCCAACGCGGCATTGCAATGCCTCGGACCCACGCCGAGCCCACCCACCTGCCTACCTGACCGACCTCAACACTGCATCCAATATGACGTGCTGGCGCTCCGAGACCCTCCACCACTCACCCCAGAACGTCACCCTCACCCTCTCCCTCGGCAAGAAGTTTGAGGTGGTCTATGTCAGCCTCCAGTTCTGCTCTCCCCGGCCAGAATCCACCGCCATCCTCAAGTCCATGGACTATGGCAAGACCTGGATGCCGTACCAGTACTACTCGTCCCAGTGCCGTAAGATCTACGGCAAGCCCAGCAAATCCACCGTCACCAAGCAGAACGAGCAGGAGGCCCTCTGCACCGATGGCCTCACCGACCTCTACCCGCTCACCGGCGGGCTCATCGCCTTCAGCACCCTTGATGGGCGACCCTCTGCCCAGGACTTTGACAGCAGCCCCGTGCTCCAGGACTGGGTGACGGCCACTGACATCCGTGTGGTCTTCAGCCGCCCACACCTCTTCCGCGACCTGGGCAGCCGGGATGCTGTGGAGGACGAGGGGGGCACCAGCTCTACCCCGTATTACTACGCGGTAGGGGAGCTGCAGGTCGGTGGGCGCTGCAAGTGCAATGGGCATGCGGCGCGCTGTGTGAAGGACAAGGAGCAGAAGCTGGTGTGTGACTGCAAGCACCACACTGAGGGGCCCGAGTGCGACCGCTGCAAGCCCTTCCACTATGATCGACCCTGGCAGCGAGCCACGGCTCGTGAGGCCAACGAGTGTCTGGGTGAGTGAGATTTCATTTTTCACTTACATTTTTTACAGGGTTGAAACCCTTAAATATGTTGTTGGGGGAGGAAGGGATGGGTGCTGAGCCAAAGTGATAGAGCGCGCTTGTCCAGAGGTACTGGGGAGCATCCCCCTCCCTGGAGAGCTTGGAAAGGCTCAAGCATCTGCCCTGTCTCTGCTGAGCTGAGCCTTTCCCAGCCCTCCAGCAAGCTGCCATGGGCCAAAGCACCGAAACACTCCAAAAAATCAGTGGTGTCTTCCAGCAGGTTAGCAAACCTTGGTGTGGGATGCAGAATGCCCATCTAGGGGTTTTCCCTTGGGCATCAAACAAGCTGTCCCTGGGCCAGGAAGGGGAATCACAGTGGTCCCCCATGAGATGTGTTGTGGGATAGGGAGCAGACAGCAAAACCTGGCAGAGATTGAGGAAATACCTGAGTCAACATTTCACCATTCATGGGGGGTTTGGCATGGCGCTTTGCGTGATGTCTGTCCTTGCAGAGGTTAAAAATATTGTCATTGAAATTAAATGATTCCAAAATATCATACCGGCTTTGCTCAGCAATCCCACTCCTGACTCTTTGTGAGATTTTGATGGAGGTTTTTGCCTTTTGTCCTGATTTGGGATGGGGTTGGGGAATGCCACAGCCCTGCAAAGATCTGGGAGAGGGAGGAGCTCCTCATTCCCTCATTCCTCCTGGACTGGAGCCTGGGTCCCAGGGGGTGGCGGGAGGATGGAGACAAGGGAAAGCTGTACCATTAATCATCCCCTGAAAGGCTCAGTGGATGTGCCAGAGGTCAGAGGGACTTGTTAGTATTTGTGATCGATGTCTTGTTGAGATCCCAGCTGTCGGCTTATATATATATATATATATATGTTACAGTGGATTTCTTCTAAGAATGGCTAAAATGGCAGCAGGCTCAAAGCAAGTGCTGGAGTCAGTGCTTTAAACCACCTCACTCCCTGTGGGAATGTCAGCCTTTGCATTCTCCCACTTGTCTCAGAAAGATGAGTTTTGGGGCAAAGCTCAGAAAAAAAGCCATCAACTCTGCACACTGCCCATGGCTGCTGCCTCTGGGGGAAGGGCTCCGGATGGAAGTGAACCCATGGAAATCCCCTGGGATAAAAAGCACGACCCCAACCTGAGGACCCTTGGGGCACCTCACGGCGCATCTGCCTCACCATTGAGCCCTCCAGTGGATCTGGTTGATGACAGCGGCGGTGGCTCTGCTGGCACAGAAGAGGTTAAACTGAGGGGAGCATCTGCAGATCTCCTTTCCCTCTGTCCATCTTGGCCATCCCAGGGTGAAGGTCCTGCACTGCAGGGCTGTGCTCCTGAGCATACTGCCCCCAGCTGCGTCACCCTTTGGGCAGATGGGGCTGAAATGATGAGAGAGAGAGAAGAGGAGGTGGGGGCACAGTGCAGTCCCTTCAAACTCCCCCCCAACAAGCCCCCTGCACAAAGACCCGTCCCCAAGCTGCGTGTGAAAGTAGTTTTTTCCTGTTGATTCGCTCCCCTTCTTTCTCCCTTTCCCTTCTCAGGCTTTGTGCCTTCTCTGAAGGGACCTGAAAAGAGCTTCTCCATCACCCGCCTCCAAAGGGCTTAGCAGCTGAAAGCTGGATTAGCTCCCCGAGCCTTCCCCTCTGTGCCTTTCAACAATGACATCTCCCCAGCCAGCAGGAACAGATGCAGCAATTAGTACCAATTAAAAGGAGAGGCTGCTGGGGAAGTTCCTTTTGCTCAGCCCGGGACTGCGGGCTTTCGGACTCCATCCTGCAGCCGGGCACTGGTGATGCTGGCGTATGGTGGTGGGTGATCATGTGTGGCTGGGGAGGGGTGAGAAGGAGGAGGGTGGATGGATGCAAGAGCTTGGCAGCTCAGTGCCAGCCAAGGGGCAGGCCTGGGGGGCTACAACACCCCAAAAGTGGATTTGGATGGAGCCATGGGGCTGGTACAGCTTCAGGTCGTGTTGGAGTGTCACCTCTTGACTCTGTGCTCCCCAGCATCCTGCATGAGGGTTTTTCCCCCTCCAGGAGTTTCTACCTGCTCTGGCATGGGGACAAATTTATGTCCTGCACCATGTCACGGTGCTGGGACATCCATCCACACAGCTGAGGACAAACTTTTTTTACTTTACAAGAATTTCTGCCTCTGGCTGGGGTGGGAAATGCAGAGGTGAAACAGGCGAGTGATGGCTGAGGTCTGAGCATGGGCAATGGGCATGACCCCACCACGGCTGCCATGGGGTGGCCATGAGGTTCACAGGGACGTTGCTGTGCTGCGGCATTGGGGGGGTCAGTGTGGCTTTGGCAAGCAGGGACGTTTGGGGATGTCACCAGCCAGGATGGTGACAGTGGATTTGCCATGCTGCTGGCTTGGCAAGAGGGCCCAGTGCCTGCTCCATGCCGCAGGGTGCATGGCCCTGTGCCTGGTGGTTAGAGAGTAATGCCATTGGTCCACAGGCACAGGGGCTCTCTGATACCCCAAAAGGGCTGAATGTGCCACTAGGTGTTTGCTCTGCCAATATTAAGATGCTTTGCTGTGCCCGGCCCAAAACAGGACAGAGAAGGGCAGGAAGGAGAGACACGTGTCCTCATCCATGTGTCTCCCCAGCTTTTAGCCCTTCAGTGAAGGATAATCCCAGCAGAGTGGCCAGTGCGAGCAGGATCGCCAAAGTCCTGAGCTCCCCCCATGAGATGCATCAGCTTTATTCTTGTGCCTTCTCCTCCTGCCCGCCACTGCTTGCACATGCGGAGCTGCTCAGGGGCAGCCTGTCACCCCCCAGTCAGGCAACTCCCGAACACCCGTCCTGGAGAAGAGGGGGAAGCGGATTAGCACAAGGCAGCCACTGGAAGTAATTGATGTGGTCGCTGGGGATGCGGGAGCTCTTGTTCCCTTTGTGGCTGCCGCTGCAGGAGCGCTCCCGGAGTACTGGGATAATGCACAGGGCTGGCTCTGATGCAGGGGGTTTGGTGAGGAAGGAGGGGCTGCGCCCTCCTGGGAGGACCTCACTGGCTGCTGCTCCCTCTGCTCTGGGCTAGGGGGCTGTGGAGATTGATCTGGGATGCCAGAGCCTGAAAACACTGATCGTCGGAGCGGTGATGGGATTTAGAGGGTACCATGTGCTTCCCCCATGTCCTCTGCCACTTCTTGTGCATCTTTGCTTTCTTCTTCTATCTCAGTACTTCCCATGCAAAAATCATCTCAGAAACGCCCCTTTGAGCTGCCCTGGTCTGTTTTATCCGTGGAGCAGGATCTGTGCTGTTGGCAGCCCCTTCCCTGGCAGGATGCTCCTTGCCTTCTCCCTAGCATATGTGCTGGAAAACAGCAGCACCAGGCACGGTCCTTCCCTGGGAGTGCAGTGGGCAGTGATTCAGGGTTGGTGGTGACTTTGGGAGGTGGCAAGCAAGCAGCATCCCCCTGAACCCCCAATTTGCTGGGGTGCTGCACCGCATGGACAGCAGGTGCCAAGGCAGGAGTGCTGGGGGTAGGCAGTCACCATGATGGAGGGGATTCACACTTGTCTGAGCATCTTGAGTCCTGCTCCTGCCAGGCTGGGGCTGGAGTGGCTCAGCCTTGCCCCTCGCAGCCCCTCAGGGAGGGCTCTCCACCGCTTCTGCTTCCCCTCCTGCTTCTTGGCAGCAGAGGCATGAGCCCTGGCCCCTCTTTTCTCAAACACATTCCGCATGAGGAGGGGCAGTGTGGATGGGAGGGAAGTGTCTCGGTTCCCATCCCAGGGTGGAAGTGCAGCCCCATCCTGCCCCGGGCTCTCCTCCAGCCAAAGCAGGGGCGTAGCTCGAATCCACTGCGGGTTGGCAGCAGCGGCAGGTCTAGGGTTTCGCTGAGCCGGCTGCCTTCCCTAATTACTCCCAGGGAACTTCCAGGGGCGGCAGCCATGCTTCTGCCCTGCAGGGTCCATCCATCGCCTGCCACACGTGTTCTGTGATGCACAGCGCTGCCTGTCCTGTGCCGGGCTTCCTGCTCCAAACTGCCTTGTGCCATCACCCTGCGCTCTTCACCCGCGGCAGCCTGGAGGAGGAGATGTGGGGTGGCCAGAGCCTGGGCAGGGGTTCAACCACCATCAAAAGGGGGACAGAACGTTGCTCCATTGCAAGGTGTCAACATTTAATTAGTCTATTATCACAAATTATTAGATGTTGTGATTGTTTAATTGATCATATGATTGTTTAATTGGGCATACTGTACAAGGGCGGAAGCAAGCTACCACATAATTAGCCCCAAACTGTGCGATTAAATTCTTATTAATACCCCAAACAGCAGGGAACATTCAAGCCTTTAATTAGTGATTAACAGGAGACAGACAGAGCTTGCAACCTAGCCGGCGCTGAGGAACAGGGAAGTATTTATCTGGGTAAGAGGGGGACCTGGCTGCCCCGATTAGCGCCAGATGGCTGCACCATGGATCCCGTGCTGGTGTGACCCTGTCCCTGAGCAGAGGACAGCTACCCATCCCAGCCTGGCCAGATCCCCACCTTGGCTGGCCAGGACCATGCCAAAATCCTAGCTTGGCTCCAGCTCAGCTGGAGGCAGTTTCCTGACCCCCAACCCAGACTGGGAGCAACAACCCAGAGTGGGCAGCAGCAGCATCCCAGACGGGATGATGCTGGGCAGCAAGAGGAGGTTTCTTCCCAAAAGCCGGCTCCTGGAAGGATCTGCAGCATGTTCCCAGGGAAAGGTGCCACCCGGGAGGGCCCCCAGCCTGCAGCAGGTTTGGTGATGCTGTGAAATATCCCAACCAGTTACTCTCTCACCAATTAAACTGGAGACAGGGAGGGACCCGTGCCAAGGGCAGCGAATCATTTACCTGACCTTTCTCTGCTGCCCATAGGCTCCCCTCTGGGCTGCCATCTGCCCTCTTTCCCCAGAGGATGAGGGGGACAAGCAGGGGTGGCCCCAAGCATTCACAGTGGGACAGCAGAGCTGCCCTTTGGGGTGACCCAGCTGGCCTTTCAGTGATGCAAGGCAATAGCGAAGCCCCTCTACCCCGAAAAATTGCTCCTTTGCTGCAGTTCCATGCAGCTGCCTCAGTTCAGTGGCACAAACCACCTGGCTTGTCCCTGTCCTGCTATCTGGTGCGTGCAAGGACAGCCTGGATGTTGGGGTACTTTACCACCTCTCCTGGCCCTGGCAAAGCCTGGCCAAGCATAAACATCCCTGGCACAGAGCATTCCAGACTGCTTGGACCATGGGCAGTGTTTGCTACTCTCCCTACAGGAGCTGCATCCCAGCATCCAGAGTCAGAATTTGCCTCAGAAGTCCCTATTTTCACCATCACCAGGGAAACAAACAAAAAAGAGCTCAAAAGGCACAAGCCCCCGAGGCACCTACCGACACACCGAGTGTTATTTTGATGTCTGCCATGTGATTTTTACACTATCTCAGCATGGGGGAGCTCCGGGGGGAGCTGAGGGTTTGAATGTGTGGTGCCAGCACCAATCTTCGCCCCACTTGCTTAATCCTCCAAAAGGCTCTTTTTGTTTTTAGGGCCAGGGTTTGCTCTTTCTTCCTTCCACCAGCATCCTTGCAGCCAGGCGGGTGAGGGAGCGTTTCATCTGCGGGACTGAAGCTCCTGCTGGCCGTGGGGGAGATAACTTCACACACCCACCACGCCAGGCCTGAGCAGTTAAATCTGGGCTGACACATTAATGAATTTCACAGGACGCCTGGAAAAACTCTCACCCAACCTCAATTTAGCAGCTCCGGGGGAAGGGCGCCGTGTTTCGCCAAAAGAAATCTTGTTCCCATTATCCTTTTGCGAGTGTTAAGCAGAAGCGGGCGTTGCTTTGCCTTTTTATCTTCTACACTTGGAGCCGGGCAGGGGGAGCTGATGAAAGAACAGCATGCGTGTGGGTCTACAGCAGCACACATGTGCACTCGTGTGCCAGCGTCTGTGCATGCATATTCATGCATGTATGTGAGCACGCATTTGTGCACGTGTGTGCACATTTGTGTATGTGTACATGTGCCCATAGCAGGGGGTTGGAACTGTATGAGCTTTAAGGACCTTTCCAACCCAAAGCAGTCTGTGATTCTATGTAATGGCATATAGCTGTTTCTGTGCACATCTCTGTGTGTGCATGTGCATGTGTGCACATATAATGGCATGGGGACATTTAGGTGCACATGTACACGTGTGTGCACATGTATGTGGATGTTTAGGGGCATGTTTTTTGTGTATGCATGTTCACATGTACGTGATTGTGTGCATATGAGCTTGTGTGTGTCCTTGTGGACATTTGTGTGTGCACACGTGTGCACGCACACATGGGTTGCTGTGTGGGCTGCTATGTGTGTGCGCACATGCATACAGGATAGAGCCTTAAATGTAAGGGGCTTGGGGTCTCCATTGTTGATGGTAAGGATGGTGCCCTGTGAGGCAGCAGGGGCAAGGCCAGTGCACCCACCCATGAGGGTGGGAAGGGAGATGGGGGACAACAGGGTTGCAGGTGCCTGGGTCTGCTGCCAGACCCCATGTCTGCACCCCTCCACCCCACAGTTGCCTCCAGCCGAGCCGTGCCCCAGCTCTGCATGTGCCCTTTCTCCTCCACCCTGACCCCGTTGCACTGGCTGATGCTGCACATGTGGATGGCACATTGGGGCCAGCTGTGCCTTGCCTGTCTTACTCACTGGCACTAGGGCAGCTCCACCTCACCCCAGGGGGTCCCAAGTCTCCTCACCCTTTCCCCTTCCCTTGCAGCCTGTAACTGCAACCTGCACGCCCGGCGCTGCCGCTTCAACATGGAGCTGTACAAGCTCTCAGGCAGGAAGAGCGGCGGCGTGTGTCTCAACTGCCGGCACAACACCGCGGGGCGGCACTGCCACTACTGCAAGGAGGGCTTCTACCGGGACCTCAGCAAGTCCATCATGGACCGCAAGGCCTGCAAAGGTAAGCTGGCAGGTTCTCCATGCAGGCAGCATGGGTCATACAATCTTTCTTGCTCTCCCTCCCATCCTTGCAACATCCCTTTGCTAAGAGCCTGGCTGCAGGTCACCTCCAGCCTCCGTCACCCGGATCACCTCTGCCACCCCAAGAGTACCAGGCAGGGACATCATTTCAAGCCCAGCATCTCCTCAAGGGGTGGGGAGGACAATGGGCAGGGAGTGAGCATGTTCCCCGAGCTCCATCCATCCTGGCAGGTTCCTGGTGTCTGGGCCACAGATGTGCTTGGAAGTGTTCAAGCTGCTTCACAAAATGACCTGCGGTGGCTTCCCTGCCTTAGAGGGCTGGGGATGCTGGCAGAGGTGTCCATCATCCTGCTGGGTTGTGGAGCAGGACCCGAGTGTGTGTTTCAGCTATGGAGTAGCTCAGGGGAGCTGTTTTGGAGAGGATGCTGAGCACCATGGCTCATAGTGCCTGCAGGCAGGGTGGCTTGTCCCTGAGCTGGCCAAGAGATGCAATCGCTCCAAGCCATTGAGCCACAGCTTGACCTTAAAAGGTCCACAGCCTGTGCCAGACATCACGTGCTCTGAATTCATCCCTGATCCCTCTTTTTTCAGCTTAGAGTGCAAGTACCCCCCAGAAGGGAGTGCAGTATCTCTGGGCACTTGGCACCTCTGCTGCTGTGAGGACATAAACATAGCATGTTTATGTAGAGTCTACAGGAACTGCTGAAGCTGGTTTTGGACCATTAATGTGGCCGCAGACATGAATTGAAGGATTTGACTTTTGGGGTTCCCCTCTGGGGTGCCCTAGTTTTGTTGGTCATTCTGGCTCATGTAATAGGTGACATCTGTCCCTTGCACATGCTGTGTTCCACGGGAGCAGTTGAGGAGATAAAGGAAGAAACTTTCCATGTTTGACTGGTGCAGCAGCAGGAGCATGGCTGAGCACTGGCAGGAGCAGCCTTGCCTGCAGCCACCTCCTTAGCTCATCAGTTATAATCACCCAAGCAGCTGACAGATCAACAGATCCCTCCTCAGCAGCCCGTGCTCCCATGGGCTTCCCAGGCCCAAGGGCATGGCCAAACCATGTCACTGCTATGGCTCTGGCCATGGCAGCCCCCCAGCAGCAGCAAGGGTTTCCCGTTGCCGGGGTTCATGCCAGGCAGCAACCAAGTCCCAAAGCCATGCCAGGTACCACCATCTTTGGGGTGATACTGGGAGAAAGGAAGAGGAGGAGGGAGAACAAGGCATGGAGAAAAGAAGCTGTGTGGAGACCTCATAGCACCATTCCAGTATCTGAAGGGGGCCTACAGGGATGCTGGAGAGGGACTTTTCACTAGAGACTGTAGCCACAGAACAAGGGAGAATGGGTTTAAACTGAAACAGGGGAAGTTCAGGTTAGATATAAGGAAGAAGTTCTTCTCTATGAGGGTGCTGAGGCGCTGGCACAGGTTATGCAGAGAAGCTGTGGCTGCCCCATCCCTGACAGTGTTCAAGACCAGGTTGGATAGGGCTTGGGTGACATGGTCTAGTGGGAGGTGTCCCTGCCCATGGCAGGAGGAGGTTTGGAACTGAATGATCTTAAGCTCCTTTCCAACCCAAACCATTCTATGATTCCATGCATCCTCAAGATCTATAGCCCAGCATCCTGGGCCCTGTCCCATTCCCGTAGGGGTACTGGCTCTGACTGAGGCCAGGGAGGGATGGCAGCAGCCCCCAGCTCCTGCTGCGGCACTGCTGGACTTGGGCAGCTGCAGCAAAATTCCCTTTTCTGTGAGGGTTGTCCTCAAGCACTGAGGGATCACAGATAGTCCTGATTAACCCCAACTGGCACCAGTGCTTGTGAGGCTACTGGGGTGGCTGTGCCACCTCCACATCACCTCTCATCCTCTGCAGTCAGTACCCAACCTCCCCACCCCGCCCTGAATGTGGGGTTTCTGCTCCCCTTTGGTTCACCAGCTCCTACCTTTGTTACCAAAATTATCCCATGAAATCCCAAGCAAAGTGGAATCCCTGCAGATGTTCCCTTCCCTGTGGCACCCAGCATCCCCAGTGCCGCCTTTGTGCTGGGCACTGAGGTTTCTGTTTCTGCTCCAGCCAGGGAAGAGAGCAAAAACTAATGATAAATAAAGCAAGCAGGATTTGGCTGGGTGCTGGGAGCAGGGAGGAGGGTAGTTAAATATAGACCAGGGATACTGCAGGTGCAGCGTTTCCTACCCAGGCTCTGGCTCAGGTCCCCTCATTTTCAGGGCTGAGGGTGGAGGAAGCAGAGGGTCTATGGCTGCCTCCTTCTGCCTGTGCCTGGTCCTGTTCCAGCTCTGTAATTGTGGAGCATTAAGGTGATGGAAAGCATCTTAGATTCAAGGTGGCTGCTCTGTAGAAGATGGAGTGTGCACCCGGGGGTGCTCAGGAGCTGGTAGGACAGGGTGAGGGCTGATGCTGCTGTGCAGGAGAAACACCAGTCCATGCTGCAGAGGAGCGGAGTGCTGCAGGGTCCCTCTCCTGCCCATCCCTGTGCCAAGCCAGGGCAGGTCTCTGCCAGCCAGGAATGGGAGGTGCCGTTTCCGAAGAGCTGGCAGGGTTTGCCCCAGGTTTGGAGGTGCTGCGAAGATTCAGCCTCGCCAGATGAACATGTGCACAAGGGCCGTTCCCTGCCACGGTGCATATGTTGAGGAGAATCTGGCAGTAAAGGCGGTCCTTGGGTCTTGGGAGCCAGTTCCCGTCTGTGCCTCAGGGAACTGAGCTAATAATAAAATCCCTGATGCTTCTACTCCTTTGGCTGTCCCTTCTTCAGTAAAGCAGAGGGCATTTCCACCCATTCTTTGTACTTACCGAGATGTGGATCTTGCTGGGATTGGAGCTCCTTGGAGCAGGACCAGCACCTGGGAGCCTGCCTGCCCAGTGCCATGAATGGGACTTGTTGTTGCTAGAGATATGATCAGGGGCCTGGAGCACCTCTGCTCTGGAAACAGGTCTCTCTGTGGGAGAGCTGGCCTTGTTCAGCCTGGAGAAGAGAAGGCTCCTTAAGGGCAGACCTTAGAACAGCTTCCAGTGCCTAAAGGGGCTACAAGAAACCTGGAGAGGGGCTTTGGACAAGGGCCTGTAGGGACAGGACAAGG
>JANHGB010052523.1:57146-83266 GCA_026283785.1 Coracopsis vasa | reverse complement strand
ACAAATGACCCAGGACTTCTTTAGGTTTGTCCTTATTTCATATAAGAAAAGCATGCTACTAGTGATTATTTCTATCTAATTGTTATTGATCTTTCATTGCTTTGCACTGGTAACCTTTACTGGCAAAGCTGTAATAGGAATCTGGATCACTTATTGCCACATCTTTCTAAATGGGAATTGTTCAGCACTTCCATGACTAAGTAGGAAGGTCAAGGTGCATTCAGCTCCCTCTCAAGCACATAAGAGGGGCAAAGTCCATCCATCAAACCGCAAGGAGTGCGTTCAGTATTTGCTGACTTAGACTGTGTGTGTCTTCGATTAGGATAAAAAAGGCAGGGTCCAAAAATACATTCTGAATCAGGAATTAATAGACTGCAAAGTAAGATGTCAAAAGATGAACCCTCTCTGCTTTGAACGTAAACAGCTTCAGATATCTTTTCAGGCAGCAAACATTTACCATGAGGAGAGACTGTGTGAGTCTAACTCCAGGAACATTTCCTTCAAATCCCTTTTAGACTAAATCCTTCTTTGCTAGGCTTATAGGTGAAAAAAGGAATCTAGAATATAGGGGAGGTTCTCTTTAAAGAATAAGGACCTTTATTTGCTATATCTATATTTATCCATATGAACATTTTATTTCCTTGATGCTAATGGATCCCACCAGTTGCAATGCTTTTGGCACAGACAGCTGTACCAAGCAGGCAAACTGAGCTCAAGCAAGTAGTTCTCTGTACTCCTTGTATACACCCAGGGGAGCAAACAAGCAAGGACCATTAACCTGCCTGTGTTCAGAGTAATTCTGAAATCCTGCCCTCTGCTTTTGGTAAGCATAATAGAGGTGAACATGACCTCTGCTGCAATCACACAGAGGGTTTTAGGAGCTGCAGGTATAATACACGTGCTAAAATTAATCAAGAGAAGGCAGCAGTGGGGGTAGCACCGCACAACTGGATCCTGTCAGTCTCCATCAGGCTGGAGAGGAGCTCCTTAAAAGTGCAGCAAACAGGTCACATAATGTCAACCTTGAATAACCAATGCTCTTTTATAGGCATAAATACTCCTTATAAGCACTGTACACTGGCAGCTGCCTGGCCCTGTGACTACACCCTCCAGCCAGCAGCTGAACCTCTGCCGGTGCTCAGTGATCACGGTTGTGTCCCCCAAAACACCCCGAAACAGACAGGCTCAGACTCACCGGCAGCTGTTGTCGCCAGCAGCGTGGAACGAGGTCTCGGCTCTGCGCAGGCCCAGGCGGGAGAACGCGTGGTACATGGTGAGGGCGACATCGCTGAGGGTGTGCACGCCGTCGGGCTCATCGTACACATTCTCCCAGTAGGACCGCAGGCCGGGTGTGCCGGAGGGGTAGTTGCCGTACAAGTAGTAGTCCAGCTGGCCGATTATCTCCTGGTTCACCACAGCTTCAAACTTGCGGGCAAAGAAAGTTGGCCTGGCAGTCTGCTGTGGTGATACGGAAGAAAAAACCCTGGAGTGAGTTCCCGCTTACAGCCATGACACTTCGTCCTAAGCAATGGACATGAACTGGTTCTCCCCACGGTCAAAGGTGACTTAGAAGGTCACCTGTGTGACCATTTGTCATTGACAGTGCCGTTAAGATTCACACAAAAGCTACATAACTACTCAGCAAAAATACAGGCAAACCAATCCCTTTGTACCACCAGCCACCACCCGCTGCCTTGCTCTGGAAGGCTCTCCATGTGCCAGAGAGGTGGGGAACACTCTCTAAACTACCACGTTAGTCTGGAGACAGCACAGCAATGGCATATATTATTAGTAGTCAGACAGGGAGCAAAGTCCTGTGGCACTGGGGCTCAGAAGAGGCAGAGCAGCATTTCATTTGTATGGATCTGCTGCTCTGAGGTGGTAAGAGGACTCTGGGAGAAATGACATCTGTGGCAGAGGTTTCACAGCTTCTGACTGGTCCTGTGTAGAATCCTTGACTGGTTTGGGATGGAAGGGACCTTAAAGATCACCCAGTTCCAACCCCCTGCCATGGGCAGGGACACCAGTATCGATTTTTTGCTTTGCACTTGACACCATCTTGGGTACAGTACTGGTTTGTTTGCTACTCAACTACTATTAGCTTTATAAAAAGCCATTGCTTTGCCTTGCTCATATTTGAGCATGGGTTCTGAGATCCGAGGAGCTCAAAAGTGCCCCAGATGGTTGAAAAATTCTTCTGAGGATGCTGAATTTTCCTCTGAGACGGTGCATGCTGTGGCTCTCTGATCTCCTCCTCTGCAGCTTGCTTTGTGCCTGCGTGGGAACCGAGAGCGAGCCGTCTGGTGCCACACGTCTGTCTGAGGGGCTCTCTCATCAGGCAAGTGTCAGAAGTTGCCATCACATCTATTCTAATTGGGAACTTTCCCTTGCAGCTCAGTTTACCTGATTGTTTTCTGAAATGTCACCGTGGGTTGTTTTCCCAGCCTGGAGCAGGTCAGCCTCTGCACACTGGCAGCAGTTTCTGAAGACTTTGCCATTTATTCTGTGCTGGAGACTACGCTGGGATTGGTGTTTGGGGCAGCAGAGCCTCTCTTAGATAATGTCTGATTTGCTCTTTTTGTGAGTGCCCGTGTCACTGACTTCAACCGTGCCTGGTAGGCAGCACATTACAATAAAGAATAGATCTCTGTTTTGGAGCAGTCATCATTTTTGTGCTGTAGGGTAACACATTCCCCAGCCCACACAAAGCCTGAACAAACATGCTTTATGCAGGGAACCCTGAGGAGCTGCAGGGATGGAATTGCAAATCTGGTGCCCTTGAAACAAGCAGTTGTTCATTCTTATTAGGAGACACACAGGCCAGATACAGTCTTGAGACCGAGTGCACCCTTGAGCACAAGGATTTGCTCTCATGTCTGCCTTGAGGAAGCTGTATCACAAAGGAACCAATTAAACTTTTTAAGGCAGTCTTGCCAAGCCTGGGTGATCGAAACCTCATGACTTTGGCCCCCAAAACCATGAGATAAACTTAAACACAATCATGTTGATGAATATGATAACAAAACTCAATTTGCCTTGTACTATGTAAGCCTCTAGCAGGCACTCCAGCCAACTGCTAAGCTTATTTCCAAAGATGAAAAACATTGCTTAACAACAAAAGCCAGGAGCTTCATGAAATCATGAAACCACCTGAGCTTCAACTTTGGAAAAAACCCTTTGCAGTACATTCACAAGAGTTACCAAGTAATATTGGCACAGTGAGAGGTGTGTCAAGCTTCCCTCCTTTCTAGCAGAGTAGATATACCAATGCCAAGTTGTTCAAAGAGCTGCTTTGTGACTCTGCCACGCAGCAGTACATCTAAAGGGCTCAAACACAGGAGAACCAATCCTTTATTCTCCTGAAATTAAGAGCAGAGCTTCCTCACACCTCTTCCTCCACCTTGTTTGGTTGTGTAAAAGCTTCCCTTCTCACTCCTTACTGACGGCTCTCCACACCCCAGCAGAGAGGGAAGAACTTCTTTGCAGGTATCAGAATAAAGCCTGGTTCAGTTACCTGGAATCGGTGGAAGTCTGCTGGTTTGAAGTCATTCGGTGAACAGCCACACCAGTCAACAATGTGCTTGTACTGACACTTGCAACCGAGTTTACGGTTCCAGTTCGTGATGCGCAGGTTGTTGTCCACCATGGTGTCACAGTATGGGCTGTTCTCCAGGACGGTGTGAAAGAAGGACTGCAGGAAGGACAGAGCAGATAAGTACATTTAGCTCCTCAGACTTCCATTTTCTCTTTCACTTCACCCCATAGGCCTGAGCTTAATGAAGGTGACTTATTTTCCTTCAAAGTGACAAAATCAACAACCTCTACCATTCTGCTATATATGAAAAGATCTCTACATGTAACTACTCCATATGGCATGAAAAAATCACAACATGCTACAGACCCAGCAAACTGTAATAACAGACAGCTGAGGCCTTGCACAATAACCTGGCATAAAATAATTGCATCTCTGCAATGACCAGCTTTGGGCATTGGGAGTCCAAAGGACTTCAGGAAAGGCACCAGAGCCAGCAATTATTTTGGTTTTATTTCAGCTGTAGGAGCAATTCTAAGAAATTCCCATTATTTCTCCTCTGTAAGTTACACTCTGGTCTAGCAGATTTAGAAGTGTTTTTCTGAGCAATGTGTTAATGATGTATCTCAAGTTGATTCCTAAGACAATTCTCAAACGTTCCCCATCATCACAGTTACTACGAAAAAATACAGTTTCAGACAGCTCTTCTGCGTTGTCTGTATCTCCGGCACTCTGAAATGCATTGCTATTTGAATGGCCTTCTTCTGAAATACACAGTTCACCCCGGGCACCAGAATGACACTCTGCCTCCTGCAATTACATCCAAAATCATAAGTCTTTATTTGCTGACTCAAGGCAGCAAGGAATTCCTATTGGGCTACCCTAATTATATCATCATAATATCAGCTATTACATAAATCATGTGTAATGGGGACTGATACAGCAGGTTAACAGGTCAGTGAAGGCACGGTGATTTTAAGAAACCAGCTACGTGTCTTGCAAAGAAAACTTTCTAGAAAGAAGCTGTGGAATATGATCAAATTTAGACCTGTGAGAGATGATTTTTGAAGCAGTGACTTCTCTTTAAAATCAGCAATAGTAAGACCTATAAATAACCAGCATAACATTAGCATGGCTGGCCCCCAAAAAATCCCCCTACCCTTTTTAATGTTAAATGACAGCCCAGTGAATATGGATTTTATGCTTGAACTGTTTGGTTAAACCCATAAAGGCATCCATTCTCATTCAAGCGAGAGAAAAAAAAATCCCTACCCAATTACCCATTGCCTTGTGTCCTTTTATAACGATACAGAAATTTCTCCTAGATAATGGATGAAAAGGTTATCAGAGTTGAGAGAAAAGGTGATTTTTAACAGAAATGGGATTAAAGCAAGATTATTCAACACGTGTGTGGAATAATAAACCCCTATCAAAAGATGACAATCCCTGTGCTCCACTGCAAGCTAATGAGCCTGGATTTGCACGATCAGTCTCATCAATCCCTCAGAATGCTCAGAGGCCACTCGTGAGGCAAGTTACCATTTCAAAGGGAGCCATGAAGTCCTCCTTGGGATGGCTGCACGTTACATACCCTGGGAGCAGAGTCTGACAAAGCAGGGGAGCAATGTACCTGCTGAGGCAGGTGTAGCACAGCCTAACAACCCGCCAGGCTCTGTGCTCGACTTGGAGATAATGCACATCTCCTTGACACACTGCTGCACCGCAGATGAAAACCCACCCTGGTGTGCATTCCCCTTCTGCATCAGTTGTAGCCAGAGAGATTCCTGAGTGATCTAAATGATTTGTGACTATGCCTTCTAGCTGAGTTTTGAACAGAACAATAAACCTTTGTTTGTAGGGGTTTTATTTTTAAAGAAAAGGGCTGGATAATCGCGAGGAAAGCTACTTACGAAGACAATCCGCCATCTCTAATAGCTTTCAAAGGCTTTGTGGAGGAACAATTTGCAAGCAAAGGGCAGCTGGATTTTTGGTTGTTCAGTAATAGATTAATGTGCTTGAAAGCATAAAACAAAGCCACTCCTGGCAAAAAACGTCCCACAAACAAAACAAAGCAACTGAAAACCTGCAAGAACTGTTTTAACACTAAAGGACTTACTTGTCATGGGAGTAAAATTCTCATTACCCACCAAAGTCAGGGTAAAGCCCCTCTCACTTTGATGATCTCTGGGACAAGCACAAATGCTGCGGTTTTGAACACAGGGAGGGATTGCACTGAATTCACCTACCTCAGCAGGAAGCAATGTGTAAGAGTAAAACCTCTTCATCTTTGTGACGAGATCATCATTAGAGAAAGTGACGTACTCCACAAACTTCCTGTTCAGGAGAAACCAGTCTGACCCTCCATCGACTGCAATTCCTTCTGGGATCCTCCGGTCCCCCAGGCGCCACATGTGGGTATCACATTCCAGGAAAAGCCGATCCAGTCCTTGCTTCCTGATAAATCTGAGGTATAAAAAAGCAGTCATTAAAAGTTAATTTGTATTTCGTTTTCACCACTAACTCTTAGAAATAAAGAAGCTACTTTCTCAAACGAAACAGGATAAAAAGGTCACTTTTATATTTCTTTTCTACTCAAATAGGTTTAATAAATGATTGATCAGTTATATGATTGTTCAGTTATAGAGGCGATGATCAACAGATTGTTTTTCAACATCATTTACACCTTCTGCTGTCCTAAAGACAGAACTGTGCAAGTTACAGAGCTGTATGGCATGAAACCCCATAATGCTCGTTAACTCTTAACAAACTGCTGCAGAACCGCCATAAGATGAACACAAGCTGAACACAACCTGGATGATAGGCTTCTGCCTCTAAGTAAATGCACAGGTTTTGAAAACCAGGCAATTGTACATACACATAAAATGACCACTTTTTCTCCTATGTTATTATTACTTGAATTTTTCTATTGAGGTATAGTTAATCAGGAAGAAATTCAATTGCATTGCTTTTGGCTGTAGAATGAGTATGTTATGTTTCCTCTGTTTTCAAGTCTATGGGAACAATGTTTTGTTATTGCTCAACCATGAATAAGAGGAGCAACTGCCGAACTGTGAAGTTATGGAAATGAATTATCCAAGACCAATAAGAAAAAAAAAGAAGAGTTGGAAAATCAATCTGTGTTTGAAAACACTTTGTACTGGATGCCCACACGTGTTTTGAGACTGTCTGATCCAGGTTTCTATTTGTGATTCCATTTTCAGAATTGTTTCCCAGAAAGGGAAGTGGGACAGCCATGAAATAGCACACGCTTTTTGCAAGAGGGGCTGAGAACTGTTATTAACAGGGTGTTGGTGTGCTGAACACATCCCACATGTTCTGAGCAATAATAAATGCTAGCTAACCGGACCGTTATAGTAACTAACATCCACAAGAGCACAGATCTAACTGCAAGAACAGCAGGTAACAAGAGCTACAGCACTTACAGTGAGGAGGACACTGTAAGACCTGTGTTTCCTTCCTGAACAACAAGAACAGCCTGAACAACAGAGCTACACCAGGGTTCTTAGAGATGTTTTAGGATTAGGAAGCCAAGAAGACAACTCAATGGTTCTCAGACACATGCTACCAAAGGAAGAGGAAAAGAAATAGAAGTTAAGGAACACCACCAAAGCTTTCTGGAAAGATGAGTGTTAACCCCTTAGGCTACCTCCCTGGTTAAAGTTTTGCTCTCTACCAATCAAAAGACCGAGGTGCAATTATGCAGTGGTGCATATTAATTTTCAAAAGAAGCATAAATGACTTCAGGGTCTATGTTCTAGTGATAGCTGTGTTTCTCCTCACAGTACGAGGAAAGCAGTCCACTGTTAACACAACAGTGCAGAAAATGTGTAGATGAGAGTGGAGAAATTTTTCTTTCCATGAACAAGTTTCTAATTTCATGTTCCATTATGAAGGATAATAGAAAAGTCTTGCAATTTTAATGCAGTGCTCTGGAATGTAATCTTCAAATTCAATATTTATGCAGTTATCTCCACATCAAATATTAATGTGCCTGAAAGTTTGGACATTTATTTATTTCCCTTAAAACTAAATGCTCATTCAAGTTAATTATTTTAAGAAAGTAATAGAATTTTATCGACCATATTTAAATAGGGACTCTATTTGGGTTTTGGTAGTGGGGAAGGGGGGGGGGCTACAGTGAGAAGCTGCTAGAAGCTTTCCCTGTGTCCAACAAAACCAGTGCCAGCTGGCTACAAGATGGACCTGCTGCTGGCCAAGCCCATCAGTGACCGTGGCAGCACCCCTGTGATAACATATGTAAAAAGAGGAAAAAGTTGCTGTGCAACAGCAGCTGTAGCTGGAGTGAGAGTATGTGAGAGGAACAGTGCTGCAGACCCCAAGGCCAGTGCAGGAGGAGTCCTCCGCTGAGGAGCAAGGAGCGGCAGGGACAACATGTGTGGAACTGACCACAACCCCCATTCTCTGTCCCTCTGCACCTCTTAGGGGGAGGAGAAAGGAGAGAACTTGGGAGTAAAGTTTAACCCAGAAAGAATGGAGGGTGGGGGGAAGGTGTTTTTAAGATATAGTTTTATTTCTCATTATCCTACTATGAACTGATTGGAAATAAATCAAAGTTTTATTTATAAATGAAACCAGTTTCCCCAAGTCAAGTCTGGTTTGCCCATGATAGTCACTGCTGAGTGATCCCTTCCTGTCCTTACTTTCACCCACGAGCCTTTGGTTATATTTTCTCTCCCCTGTCCAGTCGAGGAGGGGAGTGACAGAGTGCCTCTGGTGGGCACCTGGCTAAAGTCCTTTTCCATGGAATAATTTCCTTAACTGCTATCTCCACCAGTTTATCACCCTTCATCCTCATTTTCAAACAGAAGTTTCTTTGACTGCAATAGAAACTCCCAAACCAACCCCCCTCACTGAGCATTTCAAAAACCCCTCTACTTACAACTCCCTCAGCCTCTATTACCTGCTAGGGCTTACAGCTGGCTAATAGCAGAAAGCTCAATTATACAATTTCAGCTTTACTGTCTGAAACTAGCAATAGAAGAGTATGGCCACACTGAGTATGAGAAGATCCCAGCAAATCCAGGCTCACAGTTTCATGTTTTCCAAAATAGTGGACAGGCTCTTTTTTTGTACACACACAGAGTTCTATGACTTTTTTGAGCTAATGGCTTGGACAAGCAAATCTCAGCATATGAAGTGAAATAAGACAATTCTTACGAGCACAAGTGTTTTCACAACAAATTTCAGTCCTAAAATCCTATAAAACATGGTTATTAAAAGAAAACTAAACATACTTTCCAACCATTCATCCTCCAACAAGGCAGCACAGCCCAACTGAAGAGCAGCAACACCTCTGGAGACCTGCTAAGAGATGACTCTCTTGCTAATGCTTCTTGAAACCTTCCTAGAAACATCATACCAGGTTTTAAATACCAGAAACAAGTAGGAAGCACACATTTCTCAAAAGGCTCACCCTTACTGGACCTGCTTCAGACATAGGCATTATACCTAAACAGAATAGCACAGTAGAATAGCAAATGCTTCATTTTTGTCTATGAAGCAATAGTTCATTCAAGGGGCTTTGAAGACACAGCTTTCTATTGGGCAATTGCTTGCTATCCATTTAAGTTCCTTGGGAGCCAGGGGACCAAGAGTGTTTTATATCTGCTAGAAGCTAAATGATCCTGCCTGCGGAGGCAGTGGTTCACCCTAGCAAGCCCAGGCTGCACTGCTGGCGCACAGAGACCTAAAATGCAACCAAAGAGGAAAGGGTGGATGAAGCTTTTATCTTCCATCCAGACTCTCTTCTAGGATGACTGATGCTCCTATCCAATCGAGCAATGGAGATTTTGGCACTCAGGGAGGCAAGGACTTACTCTAAGCATATTGGATATTTACTGCGGGAAAGGTACAATTTGTATGCCATGTAGACCCTTCCAAGAAATCAAAACCCCTCAAACACTACAGACATCTTATAAAGATTCTTGATTAGCCATCTAACGGTCTTGCAGGAGCCACCTCTGAAAAGAAAGATAAGAAGATGGAGGGCAAAAGCTGATCCTACCCATTTGTTTCTAGTCTCATCCTCTATTTCATTTGTTCCTAGTTATGCTCAATGTAATTCCAAACCAGTGCGCTTTATAAAGGCATGCCAAGCTTCAGAGAGAGCAATGAAATACAAATAGTGATTTTCCCTCAAGTCTTTCTCTCTTGAGTTTTACAGGACATCTAACAGGTAATTCCCAAAGCAAAGTACAAAAACCGGATTAGTAATAGCATTTCATTTGTCTTAGTCAATGTGGAAAAATTCAGGTGCTTCCTGGCAGGGTAAGACCAACACACCCCTGACAAGTGCAAATGTACTTGCCAGGACAATGACCCGACAGCAAGATATGGTTAGCCAAATACACTGGAGATTGCCATCAGATGAAGACACTTGACCTTTCTCCCGATGCAAGACAAACAACAGAAGGAAAATAATGATAAGAGACTCAACCAGGAGAAAATAAAGACTAGGGCTAAGAAAAAGCATGTCATGTTACATTTATTTGATAGAACACTCCAGCTAAGACATTTTATGCTTGCCCTTAAGCAATTTTAACTCTTCCTGAAAAGCTTCCAGTTTTGAGGAGCCTGCATTACACTCACAAGTAAGCAGCGAGCATAGCATAACATGAATGCGTATCACCAGCTGAGCTCAGCGATCAGGCAACGTGCGAAAGGTGCCATTTACGCCCTGACTGCGTGGATGCAGCCTCAGGCTTTACACAGTTCTGCATGGTTATTTTTATACTTTATGTTAAAATCCTACTGCCTACAGCACATGGTGTGTCATCCATCCCTGAGCATGGATAGTTAACTGTCCAGACAGCTCATGAATGCAACTCAGCTTAGGGAACTCCTCTTACTTTGTAGTGTAGTTAAATATTTATAAATGCACTTCAGATGAGGATTGAATAACACATAAAGCATTTGTAAGATGTATAGCACATGTTCCTACAACATGAACATAAACACACAGCTCAACCCTTCTTGTGATATGTTTTAAAGATAAATAAATATTGCTGCACAGTTCATTAATATCAGCAGAATTATCACAATCATCACCTCCTGGATAGTTTTCTGAAAGTGACACTGCCTACCACAGCAACTATGAGAGACCCCCAGTCCTCACACTTACACAGTACATAAGACAGAGTTCGCTGGTTTCTATTTTCTGAAGTCTATGAGTGAGTAAAACTTCTTAAGCATCAGAGGCTATCAGATTGCCAAACATTACTTATCAGTAGCTTTGTCACTAAAAGGTTTTTGACTGGAAGGAAGTTACTTTTTAAGGTGAAAAGGTTTCTTCCTAAATGTTTCCTGTTTCTGGCTTCTTGCCTAAAAAACCTCTTTTCAACATTTCACTGCTGACCAGGTCTACCTACAAGGATATCATCATCATTACTCACAGTACAAGAACTATGAATAAAAGTGAACAATATATCAGCAAAGCAATTCATCACAAATCAAAAGTCAATGTCAAGCAAGGATCTGCAGAGCTTGGAGCTCCACTAGTACCACATCCATGTTCTTAAAGTGTGTGGACAAACTCTGCACATTGCTTTGACCGGATCTGCTCCTCTTTTACTCTCTTTAGACAAAAATTGAAGAAGTCAGCCAATTTTGGTGGGAAAAGTCAAGTAAATATTTTTACAGATGAGAATATGAGAGGCTCTTGCCAGCAGTGTTTGCACAGCCACCTTGGAAACACTTACTAGAGTCAATCAGTCAGGAAGCATATAATAACGTGCAATTTAGGTGACCAAATAGAAAGCACAGAACTGTAATTTGACAATCTTGAGTGTAGCAGTTGCAACAAGTAATTTGTGAGCAATCTCTAGGGTACAATATATCTCCATAAACCAGTCACTGAATAATGTTTTGTAATAATCAAGTTCATAAAACCCAAACCTGAGCAGCTTCATTCCCTGCCCACTGCAGGCGAGAAATCCTGGCCTCCACTGAGAATATGCTGAGTTCCCAGTTGACTGCGACACAAGCCTGACTTCACCACATTTCCATAAGTAACTCTATGCTATGAAGGGTTACACGGTATTTAAAAACCCCTTAAATAATTAACAGTTGGCTATTTAAGAAGAATATCTGTGCTATACCAGATAAACATCTGTTTTCTAAAGCTATGATCTTGTGGTATGTTTCCCAAGATCTCTTTTTGTTGTGCCAAAAGCCTCCAGGGCTGACCCCTCACTCCCAAAAGGGAGCCAAAGCTTTGAAAGGAGAACAATGTCAAAAAGAAATAGCACCCACTTAGTCTGTGGAGATGAAGATTTCCTGCTGGTACAACAGGCAGCATGCAGAAAGCACAGAATGCACAATTCCTGCTGTTTCAAAAGGCTATGAAAAAAGCCTCAGTACAGATTAAAATGACGGAAGAAAAGAGGGAGAAATAAAAATTGTACCCCGCTTTCCAATGTGTTTAAACTGTGGCATCCTGGATGTAAATGTTACGAGGTCAAAAGCAGAATCATTGTTATCTTTAATTCCCTTAGTCTGAAGAAAATACCATAAACACAATAGCATCCTAACAATCCCTAAAGCTTTAATGCCAATGCACAAACATCAACAGTATCATAACATATTTCTCTCTTGACTGGATTTGCTGTAGCAAGATTGGGCTTATGTCTCATGCAAAAGCCAAACCCATAAGCAGACAAACTGAAATGCTTTTAGTAGCCTTGTCCACTGTGCTAAATGCTCAGAAGGTAACACGGAACTTAGGGAAACCTTACTTTCAAAACACTATTAGTGCTTGTCATTTGTATCAACACGTGCCCTGCAACAGAGAAGGTCACCAGACCAGAGCATGGCAGGTATGTGAACAGAGGGGTGTCCAACCCTGTGCCAAACTCCTCAGTGAGGACAGCACAGGCTCCAGCCTCGGAAAGACAGGGATTGAAATCCGAGCAGAAAACACAAGTGACACAGCCATAAAAAGCAAGCCTGCACAGAGACATGCAGTGAGTGACATTTTCTCCTGCAATTTCTGTGGGTCTCCAGGAGCTGGGTAGCAAGTCATTGTGAGACCAGGCAGCACTACTGGAACGGTTTTCTGATGGTCCATGTTACCACTGTTGTTTCCAGTAGATGTTTGAACAGTTTTATGCTCAGTGTACAAGCAAATCTATGGCAGACAGCTGGTCTACTGCCACAAATATTTGGCAATATAAGGTTTAGATCATTCACAGTGTAGCAAAAATGGTGCAGGATTTTGACTGGCTCTTTCAAGTTACAAGCCTACCTTGAAATACTACGTTAAATGTGGCCCTTCTGAATCAATAGCATCTTTACGGAAACCAAATGTCCATGGCATTTACGGTATTCCACACAAGATGCTGTTGATAGCCCTTAAATACACACATTTTACTCATCTCTACATGGACATAATTAGATTTTTCAAGCTTTACAATAGGCACCTCAAACTGTACATACTTTGTTTCTGCGACTTTCCTATGTAATTTTCTCAGTACATCCATTTAATGACTTAGTCACATCACACTCTTGTATTATGTTTAGAAGAAATTCCTCATGATTCTTTCTTCTTGCCCACCTTTTCCTAAGTGTTAACTTCCACTGGTTTCCAAAAAAATCTTACTTTCCATCTTCTGGAAATGTCTCTTTCAGAAGAAGTCTTAAAACCCCTTAATGTTTCTTAAGATTTTAATGCCATAAGTCACGGAGCAAACTCTTAAAGTGTCCCCAAAATAAAAACAACTCTAAAACTATTTTTAGTTGCAGGAAACTTGCAGAGTCTATTTCTGACTCTACTAGGAATTGCCTTGTTTTGACAAGAGTTCCATCCAGTCCCTTGTGAGCACGAGACTCGAAAGGAACTTTCAAAGGCTTTCCCGTGGGTTTCTTTCCACCACTCTTCACTTACTATATCTTCTAAGAAACTGGGACAGCTTTTACAAGGACAATAAATGCAATGGCTTCCTCTCATGAGGAGGGAGGCCACAACTCACGTGATTTTGTTTGTTTTTATATAAAATAAGCAAGACAGGGAAAAAACTGCAAATGACAGCACGCAGAGATGTAGCATGAATTCACCACAGACAGACTCAATGGTATGAAAGCTGACATTTTGCCACCTGTTTGTCTCCATTAACTGTCTTCTCTAGAAGATTTCTTGTCCCCTTACCTGCTCTTCTTCCCAACACCCACACAACCAAGCAGTTTCCGACCTGGGAATGCTGCTGGGCCTGAGTGGCTGAGCAAGAAGCCATCTCACCTATAGGATGCTGCTGCTGGAGCAGCTACAGCACATACTATTGCTTCAGTCATGGCCAGATCACAGCTGCAATGCCAAGGGACACGCAGTGCAGAGGACACTTGGGTATCCACCACAACTGTATTGCTGGATATTTCTACTGTACTTACTGTTTCTCAGGATCTGCACACTAGACGACTGAAGAAAGAAAAGGAAATGGGGATTCAAACTTTCCAAGCTATTGAGGGCAAGTATGAGTCACTTGTATAAAGATTTTCAAGTTACTAAATCAGGCTATTGACCTGTGGTTCAAACAGGGCCAACAATATCTGTATAATTTAGAAGGACGTTCCTTGCCATAATCAATTTATAAACTATCTCAGAACCTCGGATGAAAGGACACAGATGTTACTATTTATACCACTGAAAATGAAGTGTGCAACCCAATGTTCTTAGATACCAATAAGACTTTTGATTACTGGTACCTCAGTTTTCACCTCCTTAATTCCCGTCTCACCAGATAAACTATGGCTACTTCAAACCTTCTCACTTACTGCACCTTCCCAAACTGGTGGATGATCTTACTTGTATACTCTACCAAGACCAAAACCCATCCTGCTTTGTCCCATGTCAAGGCATACATTATTTTTACTGCATCTTCCTATCCTCTTCAACCTATTGTTTTTCTTTGCATTGACAACTTAGCATTGTTTTCCAAAACCAAGCAGAAATAAAAGCCATAATAGAAGGCAAACTGTCAGGCTGAAGCAGTAAAGGCTTTATGGTTCCCCTAACGCTTAGCATAAAACAATAAGGAACATTACAAAGTTAGCTGTAATGTAAAGTGCAGTCTCTTTGCATAGAAGACGCATGATACTATTTCAGTTGCTACAGCTGACATACAACTGTTGGGCTGAACTAGTTACAAGCGAAAAACAGATCTTCTTAGCCTCTCTGCTTCAGAACACTGAAGCGTTTTCAAAAAATTCACAAAAACCTGTGGCTGAGGGAAATTTAAGCCAAGTATTTTACATGAGCAGCAAGCTAAGAGCTGCTGGGAGCTAAGTGGTTAAACTATTCCAACAGCAGGGATAGTAACTCAATTTATTTCCCTAGAATTTGGGTACTTCCTGGGCAATTCATCAATGCAATACACAATAGCATTTACTGTGTGATCCATTTTCTAACCAACCACCAAACTACCACCAACCCAGTGTACAGGACGCCAGTGAACATGTGCTGCAGCGGAACAAAAGGCCTGTCTGGAGAGGTGATGAAACAGATATGCATCAGCAGAACTGGGCTGATAGAGGTGGAGATTTTGGGAACATGCTCCAGCCCTCCAGGAGTTCAGGTCTCTCCAGCCTCTAAGAACTGGGATAGGCTTGCCATGCTCTTTATTAAAAGCTGCACAGTTCAGCAACACCTCTGAAAGTATCTGGAACCCGGGAGCTAGAAAGGGAACAACACAACTGCAAATAACAGCATTAATAAGGAGACAAAACCAACACAAGAGAACTCCTCAGATACATAGCAAACTTCTAATGGCCTGCTCTTTAGCGGTCTGTCCGTCTGCCTATGAGTTCTGGATTCCTCTAAGATGTAACAGCATCCAGCCTTTTGCATGTTTATACTGTTTCCCAAATGACTACTGTGGCAAGGTTTCTATTAAAAAACCCCCTTTTTCCTGCCTGTTGCTGAAGATGTCACATTTGACTGTCTTTATATTTTATAATACATCAGCCAGGTGCTGCTCCTGCCAAAAAATGAAAACTTCCGAGTGTTCCAAACTGTAATAGCTTATACAACTACCGGGTTATTCTTTTGCTTTTAACAGTCTAGGACACTGTAAAGAGGAGAAAATGTAAGTGTTGCCCACTAAGCACTATGTAACGACTCCAGCCACTGTATGCAATTTCATTTCACACATCCAGCTAAGGAAATAATGCTTCTCCAGCTGAGTTAAGGAACCATTTTCACGTCCATTCCCTTTTCAGAAGCCACTAAAGGAAAATCAGAGCGATGCTCTTTTTAATGACTTTGGCATAACTAAAAGAAAACTTCACTCTATAAAAGGAAGCCTGGTTTCTCTCCTTATTTGGCAGTAAAACATGTGCTGATTGTGAACATGGCTTGAATACAAAGTACATTGTAATTGAGCTGTATAAGTATTTCGGTTTTAAGATGGCACTTCTAATCTTTCTGTTGTATGATCCAAAGACTATGATGATTTAAAATTTAGAGTTTCCAGTTGTTTACAAAGCAGACTTACACAATTGAAAAGCTTATTGCTTAGGAGCCATTATTCACCCACAAATTAAAATACAAAGTAGCAGCAAGGATTATACACTGCTTTCAGTGATATTTAAATGCTGAGCACCCTATTATTAGTTCACATGTTCTGAGAAAAACACCTTGTAACAACAAAATTACTACAGTACACGGGCGGCACTCAGTCTAGCCCAGTGTCCTCTCTCTTACTATCATGGCTTCAACTAGCCATTTTAAATGACAACCCCTGTTCCAGCCTGTTTTGAGATAGGATGTCCCACGGGAGTTTTCTCCTATTGCCCAATATCTTGGAGACTGGCCTGTGCCTAAAATCCTTTCCAAAAAGCTGCCTTTTGTGTGTTAAATTTTTCTGGCCAAAGAGGCTGTTGCTTCTCTTGCTGACCTTTTTGAGCTCTTGGCCATACCATTCCCGCCACAGGATACTACTTTTCCACAGGGCTGTGACAAGGCAAAGTAAATGGCAAAATTTAAAAAGTAACTGGAAAAATCAATAGAAAATAATAATCATCCCCTCCTCTTAAATGAACAAGTCACCAAGTCTGGCTGTGGAAATTCTGCAAACAAAGGTCACAGGAGGCTGAGAGAACACTGTAAGGAAGCATCACTACCCACCTCTTGCGCTCCTCTGGGAACATCAGTTAGAGGCAGCAGGACATGGAGTAACAGCCTATGTGGGCCTTCGGTTTTGTTTCACCTGCCTGGGCTCATACAGAGGATTTCATCATTCTAACTCCAGGGATAAACCTCACTGGCACAACCTAAGCTTACACACCTTGGGCATAAAATGAAAGCTGACTGGAAACTGTGTGTCAAATGGGCAGAGCAGATGGTACATTTACTGGTTTAGACAAGACTGAGTTACTGAAACACTAAAACTGAAAGATCAGGCTGGAGATCTTCACAGTAGATACGATTTCTCTCTCTACAAGTGACTGTAGAGCTGGAAGATCACCCACAACACAAACTGAGGGCTAACAGCTTTTTGATCAGCTTTTGACATCAATGGAATGAATTTTTACCCAACACCAATATTACTCAGAGGCTGCTGGTGCTACTGGCTTGAAGCTGTCCTGCTGCTCTGTCTCTACAGTTATCTGGGCTAGGCAGGAGGACGGGAGACACTCTATCTCCCTGATAGAAACTTTGGGGAGCTGCCAAGGGGTGATGTGAAAGGATTCATTCACCCAGTGTTAGCGCTTACAGGACGCAGCAACTACACAACCACAGCAGACAGGGTTGGCAAATCTGTACTCCTGTCCCACATTATGTTCCCTGATGCAGAAAGAATTTATGGTAGAAATCCAGCAGAAAAAACAAAACACAGCGACATACTGCAATAGGCTAAAATGTATTTAATTGTTTATACAGTCAAAGGGAACCAGTGAACTAACAAATGGGTTATTATTCCTGTGAGGAGATGACAAGTGGCACATTAGATAATTTCATTATTATATTAATGCCAGATTAATGTGCTTAATTGATTTAAATTATTCTAACCCAGCTGAGGTTGGCATGTTTAAGCCACCTTGATGTGACATGTCATAATTCATTATTTTCCTTAGCCAGCTCAGGGAATTTGAGAAGAATAAGGGGCACCAGAGGAGCAAAGAGGCATAGGAGACCAACTGCTTTTCCCTGGTTGTGTCTCTTCCCTTTCCTACAATAACTCTGCTGATGATCACTATTACCAGCTTGAGCTCAACCTGCCAACCACTCTGACACTGCACTTCCCAAGCCAGAGACTCTCCTATGAAAACTGTTGACTCAGATTTAAATATTATTTCTCACAGTATTATTTTTTACTACCTGCCATAGAACTTCTGCATGCACAAGATGAATGCTCATGAGGGCTTAATTTAAACAAGAACGTGACAGATTTGATAAATCTAGTGACAAGAGCAGCCAAGAAGTGAGAGAGACCTGTGTGTTATTCTACCCATCTGCTGCACTGAAGATGCAGCTCAGTAGGTCATATTCTCTATCCTTACTATCTGAACCCAGCCTTAGAGTACGCTGGACATTTTACAGAGTAAAGAGATGCCCTGGTGACCCAAGCAGAATAAAACACTATTTTTAGCTTCAAAGCCACTGGGACTCAGCACATGGAGTTGCTGGAACTGTTGCAAAAGTGCTGTCATGGTCCAAAACTATCAATAAAGAGGAAAAGACCACTGCAATCAGATGGTAAAGATCTGCAGAGGTTGTTTAAATCTTTGGAAACATAGTGTTTGGACACTGCTGCTCCCTCAAGCGACAAAGCTGTAAGTATTAGTGACGCATTGTGGGAAACACAGCACATTCTCTTCTCCCCAAGACCTGTGCAGGGTAGATGAACAGTGATGCTGATTCAAGGACTCCAAAATGCTAGCAGATCATGCTACCTCCAGCCACCATCACTAGCATATTCACCCTGGTGTAGGCTCCCACATACTGCAGAGATGCTCTGCTTTGCAGAGGGCTTTGCTGCAGACCCCAGCTAGTGCAGGTCTTGGTCCCCAGTGTGGCTGGGACTGACTGGGGCAGGGAAGTGCTGCTGTGTGGGGCAATGACTACTTGGCAATTACAACTGCGGGGAGGAGCCATTCTGGACCAACAAACAACTGTCCTCACGAGAGGGCTTCCTCCTCATTTGCTTTTTTTTCCTGGGCTAGGGATTTCTTCATTTGGCTAATGCTGGAAAACCGTCACTATGCAAAAACTCTCAGTGCTACGGCTAAAATAAGCTGAGGGAAGGGCCAGCTTACCTTGCATTGTCCCTCCCATGTGATTTCAAGAAGTTCATATCACGGTATCTGGACAGGAATGCTACTAGCTGGTCATTTGTCCTGCAAGAGAAAGAACACAGGATGCACAAATTACACTGTGAAAACTACTATGTCTACTGTAATTTATACACTTACTGTTCTCATTTGGGGACCATCCGCAGACTCTGTGAAGAAGGCAGACGCTAAAAAAACTTCCATTCTGCTGCTGAACTTCACTGCCTCCCTCAGGAAAGCATACTTGGGAAGAAGCTCAGCTTTACTACATCTTCACAAATTTCCTATCAACTCTTGGAAGATTTTTCTAAGCATTGTATCAGAGTATGTATTAAGTAATACTGCTCAGCACTGTCAAAGTATGAAAATCCAGCTGTGAGATGACTGCACTGATAGTCCCATTTTGCATGCTTTGCTAGACTTTTCCTAGAGAATTTGGTTAAGCATCTATTGGTATTTTATTTGTTTTCATCCTTGTAATAGAGAAGAGGCCAAGGTTGGAACACATAAAGGAAGGGAACTTGAAAGTAAAAATGTAAATATAATTAAGAGGAACAAAGGAATTCCGAATTCAGAAGGCTAATTCCAATTAGTATGACTGGCAATCTGATACCAGTATTTTCAGAATTTCAGCTGACATGTCCAAGAATGTATTTACGCTTGACAGCTTTTGTAGTGTGTTATTTCTTTAACAATGGAGCAAAAATGTTCTCTATTTATCTAGGTCAGCGTATTAAAGAAAACGGAATAAATCATATTAAAAAGATCTTCATCTCCTGAGTTGCATTGAAAACCACAACATTATAGATACAGTACCATTTAAGCAATGGTCTGCAATAGAGCTGGTGGCAGAAAATGAAAGATAAAGCAGCTGTCAACAGTACTGTATCTTGAAAATATTTTAGCATTGTAAGCCACAGATAACCAAGTTAAACCACAGACCTGTACAAAATGCATTTAACTTCTGGGCTCAGGCTGCAACAACTTGTAAATGTTATCAGCCTAGTAAACTATCTTCATAATCATTGATTTTATCTGGACCAAATGAAATATCAGCCTACCAACCAGCCTGAACCTCCTGTAGGAGCCTGAGACCCTCCTCCTATGCTCACTCATATGAGCTGTAATACCTCCCAGGGTCAGACTCTGCATCTCAATTTGGCAACCTCAGAAAACTGCTTTCTGTATAGTAAGCTGTGCAGATTTTCACATTTGCTGCTCCAGTGATTCTCCATCTTCCTGGGATGAATAGGCATTTAGTGAATTTACTTAGCAATGCTTCCACATGAAATGGTTTCAATGGCCGACATCTTTGGGTGAGTTTCTAGGCAAAAGCTGGCACGCAAAGATGATCTTTAGAAATATAGCTGAGTTTGGAAGTGCCTGAGCTTTAATTTCCTTACAGGGTAAAATCAAATCAACCAAAGTAACAATCCACACCACTCAATAAAACATCATCATTTCTAGATTGCTCACCAACCTGTGTTTTGCTGTTCAGCAGTGTTCTAACAAGTCTATTTGGACTTGGGGCTACAAACTTTTCAATGCTTCTCACTTTTTAGATAATACTTATAAATGCCCACATGATGTTTAGCTCTCACAGTAATTACTAACTGACATTTTCCCACTTCCTGAAAACACTTATGGCATCCTGGTCCTACTTTCATGTTTTTCCTCCTTGTCAATTAGTTCTGCTTCTCTTCACGTGTCGACAACATAGAAACAAACCATCACATTTCCAATTGGTAAAACTTTCTAGTTATTTGACATTTAGATTTATGTGGTCAACCAATTCTGTGCTCAGCACGGGAGCACGCTGAATTTCTATTATGCTTTCATTCCAACTGCTTCTTCTGGCCCCAATATCATGAGGATGCTGCATATCACCTCTGAATTATTCCACCTCATGATATTAAAGGCAAAATCAAAGGTACCGAACACACCATACATGCTAATGCAGTTGCTAAAATCCCCCTCACCTTTCAGAAAGCTTTGTCTTCAGGGGTATATTTCCTAAATGCCTCTGGCATAGATTGCTATCACACTTCCTCATACACAGTGGCAGCAGGGTCTCTACATCATTGCAGTGCCTCTGGCACCAGCTATTTACAGTGCCTCTGGCGTTCCTTCTGAGGAATACTAAAGACATGGGCCTATTTTTTCTCCCTAAGTAAGGCAATGAAAGCTGAGATTTTCAGCTGAAGACATCACTGGGAGCAAGATCAACTCCACACTGCCAAATTAAATTCCTCTATAGCTCCACAAATTTCAGGGATAATTCACTAAGCATAAATCTCGCAAAAAATCTTTTACCAACCATCACGGTATAACAGAAAGTAACAAGTGCAATAAAGCCTTCCTAAGAAGGAAATAAAAAAGTCACGAGGATAGGGAGAGTAGTTCACACTACTGATTAAAACACACCAATATACATATTACATTCCAATCAGTTTCCCTAGCGTGTAACACAACGTGAATACGGATTGAGGAAAAAACCTTTCCACAGCTGCTGTGTGAGGCTGGAGCTGATGGATGCATCCACACAGCTCCCACTTATTCCTTTTGTTATTAAATTCACTGGGAGGGCAAGGCACTGGGGAGAAGGATTAGTCAGCTGGCTACCTGTGCTGTTAGCAGGGAGGAAGGATGATGCAGGAGTAGAGAAGCTGAGGAAAAAACGCACTGTTTTCAGGTGTGCAGCATGCAGAGATAACAGGAAACTAATTTTCTAGCGAGCTCCAAGTCTAGAGAAAGCTTGTGCATGTGGCAGAGCTTCCAGGAGAAGATGACAAGTGAAGATAATGGATGGGAAAACAGAGCATTTTCAACTTCATTGATGTAGATTTGGTGCTAATCAAGGGCAGGTCTGCCAGGTGGGATGGAGGTGTCCATCTCTACCAGGACTCTACTGAGATTACCTCAATAAGGTCCCACTGCTCCCCTCCTGCAGCAAGGATGGACAGAGGTAGCAGAGGCAGCGCACCATGCCTGCCTGCCTACTGTGATGCCACTCAGCAAAACCCAGCCAAGCCTCCCACGGGGCTGGGCTCAGAGGATGGGAACACTCGGCTGGGCAGGCAGAGGAGCTCTGAAGGCCGCAAAAGCGGCTTCAGGGCTGCTAGTGGCTCAGTCCTAGGCTCTGCTCAACCTTGGGAACATGGCTGAGCTCCTCGTCTGGAGCTCAGCCAGGAGTTAAGAGTCAAGAGAGGTAGAGTTAGAGGCCTAAGGAAGTAAAAAATGAGTCCTATAGCAAGAAGGGAACTTGGAATATAATGCCAAAGCAAGGTCTACCACTAGTATTTTCTCAGACCCTAGCCTGGGACTGAGGTGTCCCAGGGCATGAGCAGGCTAACCAGGCACCCAGTAAGCACATATACCTGCTGAGCACTGCAATAATTTCAGACTAAAATGGAAAACTGGAAAGATAAACAGTGACTTTATGTTTGTATTGTCTGAAAGTGCTGGCAGGTCTGACTGGGAAGCAGTAAGAGCGCATCCCTGCACACAACCACGGCCGGACACTGTGGAGAACAAAAAGCAATGCTTGACTTGCTGGTTTTAAGCAAACCCTCCAAGTCCTGATGATTAATCCAAGCAAAGAGCAGAGATCCCCTTAGTTTACAGCTGTGAAAATAGATTAAGAAAGTCTTTGCAGAACCTGAGAAAAGGAAAACAAGCAATTGTTACTTTTGGAAGATAGTGAAGGCTAATATAAATGTCCTTGATTCAGCAATGTACTTTAATGAATGGGCAACTTGAAGGACGTAAGGAATAGCGGTCACTTCAATGGGACTATCCATATGTCAAAACTTACATAATTGCATAACAATTTGGCTAAGTTAGCTCAAAAGTTCAGAAACTTTTAGCAGCCACAGGTATGGAAACAAGAGAGTTTGATTCTGTGTAGGAATCAGATGTAGGAATGAGCAACTTCTCTGTTGGATTCTTGGGTTGGACTCTGCCAATCTGGTACTGCATGAGCTGCCCCCTGCTTGGCAGAGCCTGGTGTTCCTCTCCAGAGGAGTATTTCAGACATGAGGGTGTTGGTCTGACTGTCCCCCACCACAGACCCTGGGGCTTACCCCCCACAACCCAGATTGGTAACTGGGGGAGCTGTCCTGGCACAGAGCAGGCTGCGGCTTTGTAGACAGATGAGACCCTGCTGATTAAAACAGGGAGCAGTGACAGTGACAAAAACTTCCTGGGGAGCACAGACTGCTGCAACCCAAATAGCCTCCAACTTAACCAAACCTAGTCCAAAGTCTAGCACCCACCCACAGAGATGCTGTGGCAGAGGCAGCGCTGCTGAAAAGCTCTTTCGGTTTCTTTTCTGCTTCAGCGGGTGAGGTCACAGGCAGGAAGGTTCTATTTGCCATCTGCTTCAAGTGATCTCACCAGTGAGGTCTTCAGAAAATGCCTTCATTTCAGGTAATCTCTGGACTGTGTTTATAGCTATTTCCTTTATCAAGAACCAGATCAAGCAATCTTGTTTCAAACTTCACGAAAAGTGCTATGGGCTGCAGTCCCTCTGCATACAAAGTATAGATCATCTCCATCTCTTAGGCATTTAATTTCTGATCTATCACAAAGGTAAGGCCAAATATATGGTTTTAGATATTATGCATACATCCAGTTTTTCTGCTTGGAAAGCAGCTCTCATACTGCTTTCCAAGAAAAGGAGAATTATTTTGTTACTGGCTCCAGGTTTGAGACAAAAATCTAATGAAATCCATGGAAGTGTCTCCTATGGTCTTGTTGGGCTTTAGACTTCTATAGGCAACTTCATTCTCCTCAGCCCTGTTTCACTAGCAGTGACAAGGAAGGGAGGGCTTTTACTGCAGTGTCTCTTGCCAGGTCATTCCCAGTACTTCATTCACCAGGAATATCCCACATTGTCCCAACTTAAAAGTTTGTCTTGAACTTATCCTGTATTATGCACAGAAGCGTTGGCCAGGGACAGCTGCTAAGCTGAACTCAGACTAAATTCCACTTTTAATCATTATTTTCTGGCATTATTTTCTTTCTTCTCTTTTTCTGTATGCCTGCTCCTACATGCAAGTATCAGCACTGAGAAGTGGATTCTGCTACCCCTTTCGGGCAGCTCTAACTCAGTTTAATCACAAATGTAGTTACTTGTAAATTACAGTATTGGAATATGAAAAGCCAGAGCAAGACAATTAAACTGTGGCTTTAAATTTATTTAAACCAGACCTGCTCAGTCCTGGTCCTACACTTCTGCAGAAGCAAGGGCAAAGTCTCCTAGAAGCAATCGTGTCTTGGCCTCTGGGCAGTGATTTTGGCTCAGGCACTGATTTGATCTGAATGTGATTTTTGCCCTTAGTGCTTTTGTCACTGTTATAACCTTAATGTGTAGAAGAGATTTTTTTCCTATGCATTTTCTAATCTAACAAGTAAAAACCTAACACCTTTTTTTTTGCTACATAATGGGGCAAAAGGAACTTTCCACTGCCTTGCCTACTCCCAGCAAAGGAAATGTGACGGTGCCCAGGTTGGGATCATTCACAGTACTGCTCACAGGAGGTAACTGCTATGTTAACCACAAGCATTACTGAGACGAAAAGCAACAGTAAGGGTGAAGCTTATACACGCTGCCCAACTCTTTCCCAGCAAACCACCCTGCGCTGTTCAGTAAGTGCACAGTAGTTGTGAGCTGTAGCCACCAGCCATCACCAAATCTGGCCACAGCTCTGAGATTTTTTTCATGTATTCCATAATCTGCAAAGACAAAGGCTGTATTCCCTAGAACAACAACATTGTAGTGCTGAATTGAAGCAGTGACTGTGATATCAGCACCTGGGGTCTGCAGGCAGCTCCGGAATGCAGGCAGCAAGTCGCACAAGACCCCAACATGTACACCTCCATGCTGGGCTGTACACTTGCTTCTTGTGAATTCAAACAGTCTGCGTTAGTGCAGAACAACATATCCGCTTGTGAGGAGACGGCACACTGAAAATGGGTAAAATTCATAATCATGACTACTTTAGTGCTATCTACAGGCAAGACTACTCTGCTGCACAAGACCTGACGGCTGCAACACAGAGGGACATGAGCGCAGGGAGGCAGTTTGCTCTGGCCATGGTGAACGGTGCTGTCACCAAACAGTGGCAGCTCTGCCATGGCATGGGGTGCTGGAAAGGCAGCAGAATATCACGAAAGCAGCTGCACACACAAAAAGCCAGAGTATCAAACATAAAGGGGAAAGCTTTTGGGAGAGTAGGGCTTCTAAAGCAACGATGATGAAGGCAAATATATAGCCAGAAGAGCTAAGTAAAGACTGTTATAAGTTCTCTCAGTGCCCAAAGCTTTGGTATTTCCAGCTGTACCTGTCTCACTCCCCTCCACAGTTTCTCTTCCCAGGATCGCTGTGCTTGTGCGAAGGTGCAGCCGTACAAAGCCCATACAGCAACCACACATACCAGACATACAGCAACCCCCACAGCTCTTTGCCACTAAACTATTTCTAGAAGGTCCCTAGAGAAGAAAAAGTCTTCTGAGAAAAAGCTGGAATTATGGGGCAAACTCCTCTACTCAGAGTTAAGTATGGTATTACTCCATGGTTAAACATGCAGTGCACACAAGAGCCTGGAAGCTGAAGAGCTGAGTGCCTTCAATTTTGCTACCTGCTTTTCAATAAATTCTAATAATTATGATTAAGCTCATTGATTTCAATAATTGATTAAATTAATCTTACTTACCACATTATTGTAAAGTATTAGGACATGCCACCACTACCAAGAACCCTGTGGCAGACGGAGAATTCTTTTTCCAACTATTGTTAGCCTGGGGCCATCCTGCCCTGCTGCCCTCTCACTCAAGGAGTGGAGGTGTTCAGACCGGCTCAACAGCTCTGCAGCTGCCAACAGCCCTGCATCACCAGGAGGAGCAGAGGTGGTGATGAGGAAGGAGAGCAATCCAGGACATTGGGAAGAACTATCACGAATTCCCACCTACACCTGTATAGACTATCCAAGGCATTCAAAAAGCTCCACTCCTGCATCTGCTGGGGACATGGCAATATTGGCAGTGAAGCTGGGTGTGATCTTGTCACTCCAGTAAGGTACCCTTATCCATACTGGCCTTTCCACCACACCACTAAGCACACACGAATGTGGAGAAGTGCATTTCTCAGCGTGCATGTTTTCTTTATTTATTCAATGTTCTTTGCTGAAGCACTATTACACATAATATATCTGAAAGGCACCTATAAGAATGCTGGGGAGGGGCTCTTCATTAGGGACTGTAGTGATAGGACAAGGGGTAACGG
>JANHGB010052523.1:45334-57046 GCA_026283785.1 Coracopsis vasa | reverse complement strand
AAGAAGTTCTTTACTGTAAGGGTGGTGAGGCACTGGAATGAGTTGCCCAGGGAAGTTGTGAATGCTCCATCCCTGGCGGTGTTCAAGGCCAGTGTCCCTGCCCATAGCAGGGGGGTTGGAACTAGATGATCTTAAGGTCCTTTCCAACCCTAACTATACTATGATTCTATGATTCTATGTGGGTGCATGCGCATGGCATACATGGGTAACCTAACAAAAGGATACAACAGCTGAATGATTCAGCAGAAAAAAATCAAAAACCTGTAAAACCTCTCTCATGCTTATAGCAAGATGATCAACCATGCAAGTGCAGCACAACACCACAGGAAAAAACCCCTCCATTGTAGGGTTCAGCTTTTGGACCCTGGATATGCAGCCAGACCCTCTCGCTGATGCTCCCACTCCTCTCTCCCCAGAGGCACTTCAGTGCAAGGGGAGGCTTAGAGAAGCCTGATACTGGCTGTAGCATGGAAAAAGACTGCCATCTAAAACTGCAAAGAAAAAGAAAGGCTATATTTAGCCCTTGCTATCTATTGCAGAACAAACATTAGTATGGCAGGCATTTCTCAGAGAAGCTGATTCCCATTACAGCATTCATTCGGAAAACGTACCATAAAAATGGGAACGACAGATATGATTTCAGAGGCCAACTGCGTGTGGAAGGCTCTAGGTGACTGCTAACACCTCTGCTTTTACACCAGTGCTGTCTTAAATGGTTTGTTTTGTCTTTCAAGTCAGGTTTAACCGAGGAACGAGGTAATGGAAGAAAACTACTGCCTTAGCAGCTCAGCTCGCTCGAGTACTTGAGAGATTAGAGTTCTGCTCCAGCAACAGGGTGGCCATCGAGGCTGGGAGTCGCACGCATGTATTTCACAGCATTAGTGCTCTGCATTTTGATACTCCAGGCACTGATCACTTCTCATACAGGATGCAGCTACTCTCAGTGCAGCTCTGCCAGTGTTGTATGACTCTCAAGACATTTTATTAGCAATACAATCATCTTTGCTCTACTTTCAATTACTGCTTCCCATTCAACCATTGTCTGTTTCCTATGGAAAAGAACAGAACTAACATAGTCACAAAAAAGTGAAGTCTTCTTTAAATGTCACACTGCTGAATAAACCTCTTCCTAGTGAGAGTACATAAATGCTTGGGTACAAAGGAGATCTACTGACAAAAAAAGAATATACTCCATCGTCTGCTTCCTGAGCCACTCCACAACCTATTTTCCAGAAATTCAAGGCTTCAGATGGCATTCATAAAATAAATAAATAAGCCCACTGCTGAGAAGCAGCAGCACATGCTTAAATGAAAATCCTAAAGAGACCATATAAGAGAATTCCACCAAGGATTAATGAACAAATGTGATTAAAACTATCTACAGCTTTGGACTGCAGCCAAAACGCTGCCAGCAGCATTTGATATGTAAATGCTTAAAACATTTGCTATGTGCACAGCCGCTGATGCAAAGCCTCTATAGAGAGTTTCTTCATCTAATTAGAGATATTGGTTTAGCAAACTTCGGAGTTTATAAAACCCCTCAACGTCTCATTATTCTTTTAAAATAGAATATTCATTTGTTTGGAATGTTTTCCAGCTATATCCCATGAAACCCTTTGGCTAATGAAAAACTCCAGCCCTGTATCAGCTAATAAACCCTACAGCTTTTATGATAATAAAATACTCACCACATGCACTCATTAAAACTTTCATACTTGTTGCTTTCAACTTTCTCTAGCTATTTGCTAGACATAAAGCAATATACTCAATTTCCAACTATTTTATAGTGCAATTTCAACACAAGCATTTACGTTATCCAGGATCTTATCAAACACACACACCACAGCGCAATCACTGTGTCTCTGATCTGGTAAAGTTCCTGACAGCATGTGCTTAACTGTAGCACACTTGGAGCTCTTCTCAAATGATGCGACTTTCACACTATATTCTCATAAATTACCTCATGGGTAAAGGTCTACATGTCCATGTGCTAGGAAGCAGCATAGGCAATTACACACAAGATTAGAGCTGAGAGCTGTCCTTTAATTAACCTTAGATCTCTCAGGTGCACAAATACACTTATTAAGGAGACTTTTCCAGCGAGGTCAATTCAGTTGTACCTCAGTTTGTCCATCTCTGCTACAGATATATCACACAACTCGCCAACGATTTGAGATTTAACTCACTCATGCTTACAAAACATTTTAAAGAAATCCCCTCACTCCTTGGAGTACCTGAACTGATCTTAGGAACTCATTTGCCCATGATGATGACATTTTCAAAGCATCCGTACTGCTGCGATAAAAGATAAAGAAATAAGCAAACACTATCCTGTAATACTGTGTCATTTGCAGCCCTTTTTTCCCCTCAATTTTAAAGCAACCTATGTATTTTACAGTAAAATTATGAAATGCTTTAAAGTAGTTTTCCTCTCATAAATCTTATTTTAGGCAATTGCTAAGCCTAGATTATATGTATGCTTATCAACAATGAATGCACTGAAAAACACTTGAATAACAAAAGCTCCCAAAGCTCCTTCCAAATGCGCAACTGCACAGAACCTGGTACACATAAAAATAATCAAAGAAAGTCAGCTACATGCAGGATGAATTGTTCCCTAAATAACCTGGAATGAATGCATTCAACTCAGAGGCATTTTGCTAGAAAGGAAGGAATGTTTCACCCTGATTTGTTAAAAATGTTCTGTTTATTTCTCTGTTTAAGTTTATGAATGATCAGCACATCACCACTAGTATCTGTTAGTTTTAAATCTTGCTAGACCAGGACCTGAGCACCTGACAGATAGCCTTTGCTAAAAGGCCTGTAATTGCGTATTTCCAACAAATATTTTTAAGTAAAGGCAGAGACGTGTGTCTAACTTTGATAAGGGCTAGAAAACTTCTTAAAGATATATACTGTAGCAAAGCAAAATTCCTTTCCCACTACCTGCAGAAGAGATGTCAGTTTAGCTGAACTGCACATAAGGAAGAAAGCTCATTTTTATCAGCGCTGGCAAAACCTGTTTAAGAAGCCTTCTGGAATTCCCATTATTTGTATTTTGAAATTAAAATAATGCACACTGTTGAAGAGAAAATACAGCAACGTGGAGTTTAGACACTGCTAATTACAGCCTGATCCAAGATGCTTAAAGCATTGGATAACTAACCCAAGGTTTTGATGCTTACTCAGCATTATCTCAGGTCTAAACATGTGCTGGCTCTCCTAAACTAAGGTGCCAGAGTAAGCAAATTACCTTTTGGCATCGGTGCATTTTACGTTCACAAGGCATCGGTGCATTTACGTTCACCTGCTCAAGGGCATAAAAAATAGATAAAAAATTGAGAAAGCTATTTAAGAGAGAGAGCTGCCACGTTTGCCTGCTCCCCACTTCAGTCTCTGTCTGCCTGGAATACAAGCAATTTGTCTAGCCATATTTCAGTCTGTTTGTTTATTTTGGCTCGGGCACATTTATAGTTTATTTCCAGCCTTTTTTGGCTTTTGATCCCATCAACATAAATCTGCAAATTGAAATAAAATAACCTAACAGACAACCTTCTGTTTTAATTTTTGTTCCCTGGTAGAATCAGTGGTTAAATATTATCTCCCCTGCTGTGGCTAACAGGCATGTAAGGGGTAAGCCATATATGTGCTTTGGGTCTCTTTTGCAATTGCAGACAGGATGCAACACCCTCCAGCAGTGGAGTGGAAGGTGTCTGACTCTGGTCCAAAGGGAGGCCAATGAAGAGGCACAGCTGCTGTTCCAGAGCAGGCTGGGATCCTAGGCAGAACCGCTACAGCTCAGCTCCACTCCACTCTCCCCGGAGCAGCATAATCAATTACTTGTTCTTGTCCATGTTTACTCTCCATGCCACATGGCAGATTTTTGGACAGTCACCATTCTGCTTCAAAATGAATTCTTTCCAAATTCATGATACAAAAGGAGGAGAAGCATCAGTGCAAGCAGGGGCAAGTGAGCTTGCACATATTGCAAAGAACTCCATGGAAACTTTGTCACACGCAGCCAGATGGGTTCAGACAAAGTACAACTAGGCCAATGTTCTAGTCACTTCAGCTGACCTTCCACTAATAGCTGCCATTAACACTTTAGTCAGCAACTTTCCAAGGTAGCTGTGGTTAGGATAAATGGAAAGAACTGTGATTTTCATGATAAAACTGCATCGCTAAGGTGGATGACATCAGTGAATCTGAATGCTTTTAACCTTTTTCTATTAAGACTACGAAGTGATTGAATGCAGAGCATGAAACTAATGAACACATGCTATCTGCTGAAAACTCAGCATGGAAAGGCTATTTTAACAATACACTGTCAAAGATCTATCATATTTTACATTCCCAACTACAAGGAAGTCGAGTGTTGATGTAAATGATCATTTTAACAGACAGTGCGCAGGAAGCAGCAGTGTACCTGCATAGGTTAGCTATACAGCTTTAAGCCACATTGCTGTTTACACTGGGATGCTTGATTAAAGAGGATTCATGCCCAGAATGTCTAAATTTAGTGATTTTATTTACCTAATTTTAACCCCGCAAGTGAAAAAACACCAGCATTTTGGGTGTTACTTTCTCTCTTTCCAGCACATTCCTATTTAACAACTTTTATGACAAGGAGGGGTTTCTCCCACCAGAAAAAATAATTTGTGGAATGACAGAAATAGTGGTAAATGCACTTTTTTGCTCATTCTTCTACCAGGTATATGTTGGAAGAAAGCAAATTAGCCATTATTTTGTTCCTTAACATACAGATATTCTTAGTACCCTCAACAGTGAGACAAGTTCCCTTTTACAATTCCTTTCATTAATGAAAAAATACTTTTTTTCTATCTTCTTTCCAGATGATAAAGCCCTATGCGAATGACTGCATTTCAATCTGTTTTCATATCTGTAATGCTCCAAAATCAGTGCCATGTACTCAGTTTATACTGGTGTAAACCAGACCATAAACGTGGCTCTGTGTTCTTGGAATGGACTAGGGGAAATTGTATAAAAAACTTTGTGGTGTTTCCAAATTCAGAGGCTAGACTGCCTAGGCAGTGAGGATAAGTTAACATACATGGACAGCACGTTAACAGAAAAAAATTAGCACTGTCCTCCTGTTACTCTGAGAACTGCTCTGTTTTTCCTTGCTTACGTGGTTCATAGTAGTTAATTCTCCATAGGAAAAGTTCCCGAGGAACCATTTTTTTCCAGAAAGCCCATTCATTAATGTGTCACAATGGCAGAAAATGTGACTGCTGCCAGTTACGACATGACTTGTAACAGCTGCTAAAATGTATTTGCCAACATAACTTACTGTTCACAAAGTTGCTTTTACCTGTTACTGCAATAACAAGCCACTCCATTGTTAAATCAACTCCATCAATGCAGAGATCAATACAGAAAACTACCACATTTAACAAGCTAACATATGAACTCTTGATGGACCAAACCACAAACCACCCCCCTGTCAATACTTGGATATTATTTGGAAAGATGTAGCACTAGAAAGTATTAAGACAGACATGACTATCCTATCTCATAAAAAGAACTGAGCCCACTTAATATTTGCTGAAAAGTACTTAAAAAAAATGGCAGTGAAATAGTCTCCTAACCAGCTGTGAATACCCAAGGATATTTAATTATTAAAACTAAACATGATAGATTTTTAGGTTTATCAAAGCACTGGGATTTTATTTGGTACAGAACGATGCTCCCTACTTTGCATTTTTTCAGTGTTTATCTGCTGTTGCATATTCATGTAGAACCTCATCTGCCTGATACATCCCATTTTGATGAAAACAATAATCACTGATTAAATAAGCAAGTGGAGTGAGCTGCAGAAATTATCAAGTCCATTACTCAAATTAGTGAGACTTTGGTAAAAAGGATAAAAAAACTACATACTGGCCTGAATAGGATCTTTGTGTTTGTTTCTACCATGTATACTTTAAACGGCATACTTTATATTCTGCAATTTTTTTCCCATCTCCAAAATTAAATTACCAAGAGTTTTGTGTAAGAGAAGAAATTAAACTTAATTATGGGCCTAGATTTAAAGCAACCGTTCACTTAATCTAACTTATATATCCCCACATCCATTTGAAATTTTATTTGTACAAGTCAATAAGAAAAATTATTTGCTCATTAGATTAATTAAAATTAAAAGATGCTCACTTTCTCCCAAGAAAGTAGGAAGAAAGCGACCTTGAGAATGTTTTATGTGAAGTAAACTCGGCCAGTTAACTTTGGTCATTTCTTAGTTTGTGAAATGTAACTTGCTCTTGCTCTGTGTGCTCCCCATGGGCTGTGATTCAGCACATCACCCCACCCTCATCATTTGTCACATCAGGAAATGAAAGCCATTTAATCATATCTTCCCCACATCACTTTCAAAATCAACACATGTTTGGCAAAACACCAAAGAGCGGTTCACCACAGGGCTCAGTGAAGACGTTCTTCCCCCCGCACTTGCTCACCACTGAAGCCACCTCCCCACAGTCCCTCTTTGCAGGGCTATCTCCTGGCCCGCTCAGGGGCAAAGCATGGCAGATCTGCTCCCAAATGCACCTTCTGCAAAGCTCACCAGGCACATCCCCTGCTGCCACACAATGCAGTGGCTAACCAATGCTTCATGCCAGTAAAGAAATATAAAGTGCTCCTGCTAAGCTTGCAAGCAGCAGGAAACCTGAGACCACCACCCCACTGCTGGAAAAGGGAGCAGGAAAGCCCTTTCTCAGAGGCCACAATGCATATGTTAGTCAATACTGGTACTGGGTCTTGCCATTTCCCTGTTTAATTTGCAGCATAAACCTAGGTAAAATATGGTCAACACAGTCTCGCATTGCTCTGATTGCAGATGGTCCTTCTGATGCAGCAGGAAGGATCTACCTGGGTAAGGAAACGGATTTTTTTTCCATCCCACATTTTGAAGGAAAAGGCAAGAGGGAATATACACTCATTCAGTGATGAGCTTCAATCTCCTAACTAGAGTTATCCCAAGAAATGAGTGCTGGGACCCCCACTAGCAGAGGGGCCAGGGATGCTACCAAGAGCCCTTCTTCCTCCTGACAAGACCCTACTGCTGAGGCCCCTTCAGAAACCTCATGTAAAGGTAAAATGAATTAGAGTAAATCAGGCTCTTCCTGAAGCTCCTTGTGTGCCTGCCACTCCCTTTGATCCCTGAGCTGCCGAATCAACCTGCCAGAGCACATAAGTTCAAAAGACCAGAAGGCAAAATGGGGAAAATGGGGTCAGGCTAATGGGATTTAACATTAATTCTGCACCAAGCCTGAAAAGATGGAAGAATAGGGCCTGGGGGGTGAAAGGGATAATGAACTGAGAATTGATGGAAGGAAACTTAATTGGTTTTAACAACAGAAGGTCACATTTTGTTACCTTTATTTGGTTTGAGCAATAATCTTATTTTGACAATTTGTGGCAGCTGATGACCTGCCCTACTCTTCATTGGGACTGTTCTGGAGTAAGTAAGTGAAGAATGCAGAATGCTGGGATGAAGGGCACAAACATGTGGCAGAGAGGAGGTCTGAGTGAGAAAACTACAAAGAGACCATATAGATCCATTAGCTGATGTAACTGGGGCTGACGAGAAAACAACTGGGAGGGAGGGAGGCTGGTGTTCCCATTCACTGCTGTGCTCAACAGAGCTACAACCAATACAGTCCTACTTAATCATGAGATCAGCAGAGAACCAGTGGTTCACTTCAACAAAAGAATATAAAAGAGGCATGTGAATTTAAGTTAGGTGGTCTGCTACCAGCAGACATCCTGACTCTGACAAGCCCTACTCCCTTGCAGGTAGGAGGTGACCTGGAGTGATGTCCTGGCTCCACTCCCCTCCTAGGTTGTAATGGTTCACAGACCTGGAGGTCCTCCAAGCACTTTGTCATGATACCCAGCACTGGTATCTCTCGACACACAGGCTCTTAACACACCACATGCATCAGTTTCACATACAGGAGAAAGATTGGGGTGTTTCAGTCTTCAGCTATAGTTCTGTAGCTGGTACCAGCAACATGACTTGAGCCTTGCAGGAAGAGTTCACTGACTACACGATACCACCTATACAAAGGTTTAGCAATGATACCGACCCTCACAGAGCATGCACAGACACAGTTCCTGCCAGCCCCTGTTGCAGAAACCATCTGGAAGCTACCTTGCACCTGACCGGCATGGTGCATCCCATCTTCAGAATACAATGATCTGAGGCAGTGCTACAACATCCTACACAGCTGCCTCAATTATTTAGAGCCATAATGTGACACAAATAACCAATTTGGATTTACAGAGCTTTCAGTCTTCAGCTGCCCCAAGAATGCATTGTTACAAGATTACTTTCTAGAAATTACTTTGGGGCAGAAAACTTCTAAACAGAGATTGACTCTGTATTTGGAAAAGACTTGGCTCTAAACCAGCTCCTAATGTGGCAAAGAGTGCAATTATCCCGATGAAAGGTTAGGGATGCTTGTGCCTACAGCTGGTTCATCAAGTAATGCTGAATGATGGATATAATTAAACAGCGTGCAGCAGAGTGGAATGCGTGCTACAATGAACCATTTAGGGCTTCATCCCCTCCGATCAGCCTGGAATTGCAGAAGCACGGTCACAAACATAGGCAATGCTATTCAGCATCACTATTTATGTAGAGAGAGATTCAGAAGTACATAAATGCATTGTGACTAAGCATGCTGTGCAGGAGGAGCATAAATGAAGTACTCAACTGTAATAAGGTGCAACTATAAATGGTAACTAGCCACTAATTCCACCTGGGATTGCACAGCAAAATGTAGGTCTTGAATTCTGCACCACCAGGTCAAAGCTTGCAAAATATCTCAAGATCTAAAGTTTTGACTAGTTAGCACTAGTCAGGACTAACAGGCACAGGGATGCCTTACTCTCTTTTGATCCACCCAAGCTCTGCAGCACTGAAGTTGCTCATAGTTACTGCTTTTGGTCTCCCCTGCAGCATTTATAGACTGATCAAGTGTGGTTTGTTCCTTGCAGAAGAGGGTGAATGTGAAGGAGCCCCTTAAACAGCTCCCATGTAAGGGAGTGCACTGGAAGATCTCAGCCTCATGCTTCCCACCTCTGTCCTGCAACCATTCTCCTCCATCCCACAGCTTCTGAAGCCTGTGGACTGCAGCATCAGCATGTGGTGTGGTCTTAGGGACTTCACCAAGTGACAGCAGCAGCACACAGAGCAATGCTGGATGGCTCTGTACAAGTATTACAGCATTTCCATCAGCACTCTGAGTAAATCCCAGGAGCGAGGCAACTGGTGGCAGCTGGTGACCAGCTCTTGCCTGGCACTGTGATTCTGGGGAAAAAGGAGTTTCCACTGGGTAAGAGTAAAGGGAAGAGGGAGTTGGGACTGCACACTTGTGCTACCCTTGCTTTGAAACCACAGTGAGTTACTGCTGCATTTTATTTACACAGAAGAGCTTTTTTAAAAAACCTGTTGTTCCAAAGCAGCTTTAATTTTATGCAAAGTATTTCATTCAAATCAACCCTTCAGCTCATTCACATGCAGTGATCCTGAATAAAAAAAAAAGTCAGTGCATAATTTAATATCAAGACCAGAATTTACGTATAAATTGGTTGAAAAAATCCTCAACATCAAATACCATTCAACTCTTACATTTATAGGCCTATTTTGGAGGAAGAGTTCATCTATTCCTCTCCTTTCTATTTCAATATCATCACTAAAAGACTGAAACAGAGTAACATATTTGCTCACCCTTTAATGGCCTTTTGGTTCACAACTATTTAAGAGTGACTTGGAAAAGGTATAATAGCACATGTTGTTGTTTCATTTTCACTTTGAACTGCCACCAGGTATTATTTTGCAGCTGTTTTATTGTAAGTGGCATCCTGAAATCTAAGCAAAAAAGGTGCCTTAATGGCAATTTCAACAGATTTTTAATTTCCGGAGAGAATTCAGCGAGGCCACGAAGGGAGAGCATGTTTAAAATGCAATGCTACAATAGAAATGTTTCCCTCTTTCAAGCAGTTTTAGCTTTTGGAATTTGATAATGATTTTGCTGAACTTTCCTAAAAAAAACCAAAAAAAAAACCCCAAACAAACCCAAAACCAAAACACCAAACAAACAAACAAGCAAAAAAAAACCCCTGAAAAAAAACCCCACCAAAAAACCAACCAAACAAAAAAGACCCCATAACGTCGAAAAAACAAAACAACACCTTCCCCCGCTCCAAACCCAGCTGAAGATTAAAAGGTTTCTGCTCATAAACCCCAGGTTAACACCACAAGGATGTGTTTCTCTGCAGCTTCTGTTACCCACCTCACAATTGCATCCAAAGTAAAATCCACATGGAGCAAAGCTGCAGGAGAGCACACAGGAAAGAAAGTCACACCTGTGCTTTCCCTAACAACTGACATCCCACTACACTCTCAAACCCCACTGGAGCTTCTTGCCCAGGAATACAAAGAGCAGCAGAGTACCATGGGAAGGGCTTTCCAGTTTGGGACCACTAGTGGGGAATTTTGCTAACCATGGATTTAAAGGACGAAAGCCACTCTGCATGAAGGACCCTTTTTTTGACTTGGTTACCCATGACTATTTATCAACAAAGACAAGGTGTAAATGAAAACCAGGTTTTATAAATAGCCCTGGAGCTGTGAAGGAGAAAAAGCTGAGCTGGCAAGATCCCTCATACAGCTCAATGTCTGCCTCCATCCCAACACATCAGTTTCCCTTACAAAAAAACTATTCTAGATATTATTTTAGAATAGTATTTTTGATATAGATATAGACAAAAGTATAGAATATCCTGAAGACAAAAGACGTAACTGCGTTGCCTAGGAACCAATGATCCACATTATCACAACATTTGTACTGTTATTGTTTATAGATCAGGCTGTCTGGTATCCAGTGAAGACTCACATTTAACTCTCTTTTAGAAGATAGGCATTTTTCTCAATCATGAATAAGTAAAAAATAAATTGCATCCAGAAAGCAAATGGCAAACAGATGAAAACCCTTTGGCTCTTTGCTGGAGAACCTCCCTGTGAGCAGCCCAGAGCCAAGAGAGAAGAGAAGAGGATACCAGCCAGGCAGCCCAGCAAGTGCTCAGATGCTGCAATGCCCATCAAAATGTAAAGCTTGGCATCTGGGGCTTTCATCTGCCAGGCGGTCCTCTGAGTGGTCTCAGATGCTGGCTCAGATGCTTCAGTGCACATAGGAAGAGATGAAGGGCTGAATGTTTAGCGCTGTAATCAACAAGATAACGTGCTGCCAAGTACAAGGGTACTTAGAGAAATACGGCTATTCTAAAAATGTGCTTTATTGATGCATCTTTCATCTGCATGTGCTGTAGAGATGCCTGAATAGCCAAACCAGTCTCTAATTTGGGGTGCATTTATTTCTGTTGCCAAACTGACGCTGCTATGGAGAACATTTCAGAAGGACTAAATAGCCGAAAAGTTACTAAGAGCTGCAGATGACACCATTCTCAGAAAGCAAAAGCTGCTTTATAGCCTTAAACCCAGGAGAGGAGGTGGAGCAAGAGTAATCTCAGCTGCTGCGGCTGCCCAGAGAAAGGGTGGTTCTCTCATCCCTAACATTTGCCAGGCTGAAGAAAATATTATGTTAATACCAGACATAAATAAGTTTTTAAAGCCACAATAAGTCCAACATTACACCCCACCCATTTGTAACCATGCACAAAGCACTGCTT